>PISX010036304.1:0-12079 GCA_004024625.1 Mellivora capensis | reverse complement strand
GTAGAGAACAATGATGGATTCCTTTTAGACATAGGGTCAGAAGGAGTTCTTGATAACCAGGATAATTTTTTTGATGTAGAAAGATGACAAATTTTTTTTGATTTTTCATTTATTTATTTGACAGAGATCACAAGGAGGCAGAGAGGCAGGCAGAGAGAGAGGAGGAAACAGGCTCCCTGCCGAGCAGAGAGCCCAATGCGGGGCTCGATCCCAGGACCCTGGGATCATGACCCGAGCCAAAGGCAGAGGCTTCAACTGGCTGAGCCACCCAGACGCCCTGAAAGATGACAGATTTTAAAACCTAAGCCTTTAAGGTTTAATTTCAAACTTTATTGTCCTCCTTGTAAGTCCAAATTCCCTTAAGCAGTCTCATTTACAATTTATTTTATTCAATTCCTTTAAGCATTTTGAAGTGTGTTCATATATTCAATGCATCCTTTTTTCACTCAGAGCACTTTGTGTGCCTGATCTAACAAGCAAAGCACCTAAATTACTCTTGTGAATTTAATAAGTCAAAACCCTAAATATGGTGAATCTTAGCTTCTCATAAACATTCCAACACTGTTTACAAAACTAATCAAATTTTCTTACAACTTTTAATTTAAAATCACAAGTCTAAAATCAATTACTCAATTACATAACTTACAGTGTAATCTCAGATATGCCAAATTCTCTTCACAAATCACAAACTCGGCAAATACCAAATATGTACAAATCATTCCTAAATTTAAATATGAATATACTAATATTATGGGTTTAATGGACTTCATTACTTATGTACTTAATGGATACCTTCCAGATGCTAAAAAGACTCCTTGGGGCACCTGGGTGGCTCTGTGGGTTAAAGCCTCTGCCTTCGGCTCAGGTCATGATCTCAGGGTCCTGGAATCGAGCCCCGCATTGGGCTCTCTGCTTGGCAGGGAGCCTGCTTCCTCCTCTCTCTCTGCCTACTTGGGATCTCTGTCTGTCAAATAAATAAATAAAATAATCTTTCCAAAAAAAAAAAAAGGACTCCTTTTCACAAAGGGAACTGCTTTCTCATCCCAAGAGAATTGAGGTCTCCACTCCAGGAATACTTATTTCAATTGAGCTGAGGTTTCTGGCCACTCGTTCATGGCCATGCTCTAGTTACCACCTTGGAGGAAGGCCATTGCTTGTTGTCCAGAGGTTATGGATGGCACTGGAGACTTAGAAACATAATCGTCCTGGGTGATACCTCTTATGTACTTTTTAATGTGACACCAGAGGATTCCAAGCCCATACTGTTCAAATGCAGTTGTACTCATAACCCAGATCCCTTAGGTACAAGTTATACCATTACCTAAATTATTTATCTAATCTGAGTCTATAATACACACACCCCACCTCTACCAACCATGTTGCATCTACTTTCATCCAGTGAATCAGTTTATTCAATACCTAAATGAATTCCCTGTTTTTTCCCTTTTCCTTTTGGACAGGGATAGAATGTAACAAAATTTAAAATAATGCTCAATTGGGTTCTATCTGACCCCATGCCTTTACCTGGCTCTATGGTCAGTAAACAAATTTTTGTGACATTGCATTGAAGGTGGAACAAGCCAATGGAAATGTAGTGGTAGCCACGGAGGTTCATTTAAGAGAACATTTTGGGAGTGCACAGGTGATTGACAGTCTTCATTGCCCCACCTTTGAATCCATCATGGCATCATCCTGAGGCCACACTTCCCCAGGGCTCTTTCTAACCAGTGATTGAACCCACATGGGATACTGGTGTTGGCCCCTTTCTTCCCATCATGGGACACCTCTCATCTTTGCTTGGAAGCTTCCCATGGTACCGTCCAAGACTTTCTCAGACCTGCGTTGGACTTTGACACTCTTCCTTTCTGACAATCCTCCTTCCCTCTTTCCTTATAGGCAGCAGACCTGTGTCGTAGTCTTCAGCCTCTGCCTGCTCTCTATTCTATCCCCTTTTGTCCTTCTTAGGTGTTTCTTCTAATAATTCCCTTGCACATCAAACCCTTTATTAGTATCTACTTCTTAGAAGACTTGAACTAACAGAGGTGGGATATGAGAAAACAGGCAGTAAGATGATGGGATTTGGAGTCTCACTTACTGGCTGGCTGTGTCAAGGAAGGACCTACCCCAAGTGACATTTGGGGCTCTGATAATCCTTGGCCCAAGTTGTAACCCAACCACAAGAAGTGACTTGGGACCTGCATAGAGATAATAAGAAACTGAGGGCCGTTTAACAACAGTTAAAGGTTAAGTGTGAGAGCCAGAGCTCTCCTTGGTAAATTACAAAGAAATTCTTATCTTTGCAATGACAGCAGTCAGGACTTTATAGCGTTGTAGAGGGCGATAGAGGTGTTTTTTTTTTTAATTTTTTATTAACATATAATGTATTATTAGCCCCGGGGGTACAGGTCTGTGAATCGCCAGGTTTACCCACTTCATAGCACTCACCATAGCACATACCTTCCCCAATGTCCATAACCCAGCCACCACCCCACCCCCTGCCACAACCCTCAGTTTGTTTTGTGAGATTAAGAGTCTCTTATGATTTGTCTCCCATCTTGCTTCATTTTTTCCTTCTCTACCCCCCAAGCTCCCAACTTTGCCTCTCAGCTTCCTCATATCGCTCAGCCAAGTTTGGTCTGTTGTGCTAAAAGTTCTGGCTAGGAAAACCTCAGACTTTGAAACATGGGTGAAGACTTCTGGGTAATATCCCCAAGACTTTTGACTCTTAACATACCTGAACTGCCAGAGCTTACAGAGATGGCCAACTCCTCTGTAGTAAGAGCTAGCACTTCTTCCATTCAGGTAATCTTTTACTCTCTACCCCTGACCCAGAGGAAATAGGAGCCCCGTCCTCAGGAGCTACACACACTTTGTCAGTTGGCTGCCATGTTGATAACTAGGGTTAAATCCCAGCATAATTTGTTCTGGGATATGGTGAGTTGCAGGAAGTAGAAAAATTAGCTAGCACATTCCAGGGGGAGCCAGGGCAGTAGCCCTGGGATTGGATTTTGAGGATGCTTGACAAGAAGACTGGAACATGGGACTGAATAAGAGCGAATTTATTGACTTGGGGGCACTTTTTCAGGATACTAAGATTTCACGCTCTGGCAAGAACTCTAGGGTTTGAAGCAAACCCACTGCTGGAACAGCTCTTAAAAGCTTGGCAATAGGGGCAACTGGGTGGCATAGTCAGTTAAGTGTCCAACTCTTGGTTTTAGCTCAAGTTGTGATCTCAAGGTCATGATCTCAGGATCATGTGATCCTCAGGCTGAGGATCACATGATCATGTGCACCTCAGGCTCTGTGCTCATCGTGAAGTCAGCTTAAGACTCTCTCTCCATCTCCCTCTGGCCCCCCACCCCACTCTCTCGCTCTCTCTATAACAAAATCTTTATTAAGCAAAATGCCTGGCAATAGTGGTGGCCACCAAGGTGGAAATGCCTGAGCTGTCCTGGGAGATGGGAGGAAGAAGAGGAATAAGAGGGCTATCTCATGTGAGGCCAGAAGACCCACCAGAGCATTACATTCCATGAGAGAACCAAGGACTTGGCATTTACCAAACCATTAGGTTTGTGCTGATAAGTAGGATGGTGGTTCTCCTCTGCCAGCCAGAGCTAATAGTAGGAAAGGTGGTCACAAGCCTGGGTTTGTAGACAGCTATGGGGACCATGGGCCTGAAGTAACACAGGCCAGGTGGCTGTGCTATCCCCCCCCCCCCAACACAGCGCCATTGGAGAAAGGGCCCCAATATGGTAACATTCAGCCAAGTTGAAGAAGCTGTTAACAGAACAATGCATCTTTTATGGACTTTATGTTTGTTTTCTTCCCAAAATTCACATGTTGAAACCTGAGCTCCTGAAGTGATGGTATTAGGATATGGGGCCTTTGGGAGGTAATGAGGTTTAGATAAGTTGAAGAGGATGAAGCCTCCATGATGGGATCTGTGTCCTCATAAGAAGGGGAAGAGAGTAGACCAGCTCCCTCCCTCCTCCTGCCCTCAAATGTGTGACAATACAAGAAGACAGCTATCTGTAAGACAGGAAGAGGGCTCTCAACAGGAACCAAACCAGTTGGCACCTTGATCTTGGACTTTCCACCCCAGAACTGTGAGAAATAAATGTCTATTGCTTAAGTCCCCCGTCTACAGCATCTTCTTATAGTAGCCTGAGCCAAGTCGGCATTCCTAGGGGCAAAATAGACAGCCAATGAAGGCGCTGCTTGAAATCTACAATCAGAAGACAAGAACAGAGGAGCAAGAGGCGGAGAATGGATGGCTGCCCCAATAAAAAGCATGCATATTGGGGCACCTGGGTGGGTCAGTGGGTTAAAGCCTCTGCCTTCGGCTCAGGTCATGATCCCGGGGTCCTGGGATCGAGCCCCACGTCGGGCTCTCTGCTCAGCAGGGAGTCTGCTTCCCCCTCTCTCTCTCTCTGCCTGCCTCTCTGTCTACTTGTGATCTCTCTCTGTCAAATAAATAAATAAAATCTTTAAAAAAAAAAAAAAAGGCATGCATATTTCTCAGCTCATAGACCTGAGCCAGTTTTTTAACCTGGAACCCACAGACAGAAGAGGAGGCTCTTGGGAGGAATGATCCCAAAACACAATAGCAAGTTTGTAGGGTGATGAGTCCCCCATTCCTCCACCAAGGGCTCTAAGCACATTTGCAGAGGTGATTGAACCCTGGGCGGCAGCACACAGTCTCTGTCCCGGTTACTGGAGTGTGTGATTGCAGTGCAGAATCAGCTGTAAACAATATGTAAACAAATGAGTGTGGCTGTGTTCCAAGAAAACTTTATGGACGCTGAAAATCAAATTTTATATCATTTTCACATGTCACAAAATATTCTCTTTTTTTCTCCAACCATTTAGAAATATAGAAGCCATTTTTACCTTGTAGGCAGTAAACAAATGAGCAGTGGGCTGGATTTGATCCACAGCCCATAATTTGGTGATTCCTGGTATAGTATGTTGACATTTGTCAACTTAACATTTTTGAGAATTACTGACTGACTATATCTCTCTTGGTCCATGCTGCTCAGGTTCACTCCTGTTTGGGGACAAAAGCCTTTTCTTATGCCTTCTCTTCCATGTCTTAAGCTCCCCCTCCCACCCCACCAAGTCTTGTTTTTACGCTTTCAAGAAATCTGGAACCAGTTAACTTTATAAACTTTCTACCAAAGTATGACCTAATGTTACTTCATTATGTGGAGCAGTTTTGTTTCCATTCATCCATCACAACCTCTACCACCGTCCCTCACTCCCCAAAACCAAGCCCTGGGCCTTGCCTTTAGATAACAAAGATCCGATAATATGTTTTCGCAAACGAAACAATCATTCACTAAGGTGAATTTAGCTTTCATCTCTAAAATGCAGTCACACTGGCAAGCAGCTTGTAGAAGCATACATTTAATCCCTATCCCACATGGCCAACTGAGCCTCACCACAATTCTATGTGGATGGAAAATAAGGAACCGGAGACTTTGTGAAATTGCCTGGAGACTCTAGCATCACGCAAAACACTTCAATGGATGGAAAAAACGGAAGCATAAAACAAGAGTGGCTATTATTGTCTTCCCTGTTATTATCCTGTCCATAGAAAACAATTCAACCAGCCCTGGGGGCTGCACACTCAATTGTCTTCAGAGGCCAGACTGGTCCCCAAAAGAGACTAGGTATAGGAAAGTAGGCAATGGTGGGGACGGGGCCAAACTAAAACATGTACTTCCCAT
The DNA here is from genome assembly GCA_004024625.1 of Mellivora capensis. Taxonomy (NCBI): domain Eukaryota; kingdom Metazoa; phylum Chordata; class Mammalia; order Carnivora; family Mustelidae; genus Mellivora; species Mellivora capensis. The sequence continues at coordinate 6,350 of PISX010036304.1, read as the reverse complement.
TTCAACATATTCAAAGTAAAAACACATCCCTGCATAGTAGTACGCTCATTAAATAAAACATCCATGAGATAGATGGCGCTCTCAGGCCATCAGCTTGCAACCTCTGCATCTGTGTTTATCATGCATCTAGCTCTTTCTTGCACAGGGCTCTGAAGAGCAGCACCCTGAAAACACGCCCCCTTGCACTCCCTGAATCCAATCCTTTCACTGTAAAGACCAGCAAACTGAAGCTCGTGTCAGGGAAAGGACTTGTCTAAAGCCATACAACCAGAACTGCGATTCAAACCCAGTTCATCCCAAGTCCCAAGCCATTGCTTCCCCATTCCCTGCATCCATCTAAAGGGTCCAAAACAGGAGGATGCTAAGGCTGGCACAGTGAAGCCTGTAGCTGTTCATTCTGGCTGTATCTCTTAATTAATTCACCCACCAATTGGCTGAGCAAATGAAAAAAAATGAGTCAGCTGGCATTATGAGTAAGCAGCTCCAGCTGCCTCCCGCCGGCCAGAGCTGCCCTATATTTGAAGGTCACACATCAGAGGCCCAGCTCTCCACATGGAATTTAACCACTGGGGCCCACATGATTAAGGAAGGGAAATGGATACTCACAGATTCCGGGTCCCAGGCAATCAGACCCATGTAGCCACCTCTCTACCCGCTCACACAGGGCTCAGATGATTTAAATATCACAGCCACAGGAGCCAGACACTCTTTTCAATGTCACTCCAATTAAGAGGCTTCCAAGGTTGGATGGGCCCTTAAGGGAAGCACCAGGGACGCCTGCTAGATGAGAGAATCAGAGCCGCATAGTTACCGAGACGCAGCACCCAAACATTCTCCTAAGGAAAATGGGAAACTTTGGAGTCCAGCTGTGCTATGGGATCTTGAGCAAATCCTGGCACTTCTGTTGGATGCTGCCGCTAAATGGACTGATAGGATTCTTACTGTGCATATTGGACAGTGTTCTCATGAGGAACAAGAGCCATAATGAAGGTGAAAATATTAACGTGATTAGGAAAATAGTGAAGAATTTTGGTGGTTAGTACGAACAGCCCCTAAGGCAGCAGTTGAGTGGGAAGGGCTAGTAGAAATCTTTTTTAAGGAGTAAGGTTGTGGTTGCCACTATTGCCGTCTAAAGAGGTCTATTCCAGGAGAGAGGAACTATTGTGCCTCATGGGGTCCCAGAGGCAGACGGAAGAAGTTGAGCAGCATGCAGTATGGGGAACAATAGGAGGAAATCTTTTGAAACAGAGCTGTGCAAAGACAAGAGGGACCACCACTAGAGGCAGTGAACTCTGTGGCTGGGTGGGTCCAAGTTAAGGCTGGCAGAGCCTTTGCTGTGAGAGCTGCCAGGCGTCTGATGCCAGGAGGAGGTGTGCAGTGAATCACCTGTTGGGTCCCTTCCAGGCCTTATGCTCTGAATTTCGGATTTGGTGAGATATAGATGGAGGTGAGGAGCCATGGGGGCCAATAAAGGAGAGGAAATTAAACTAGGAATCAGGCGCTCTGGGTCCAGGCCAGGCTCTTGCCCAGCTCGCTGGACTCTACCCTGCCCTCTGTCCAGGGGGCTCTGTAGCCCAAGAGGAATGGCGTCACCAGGTCAGTGTGTCTGAGATTCTTGACCAGTTGCAGATAGCTTTTCAGATGGCCTCTAATGTGGAAGGCCATACTCGAGAGTGGGGCAGGTTGCTAGTCCCTTCCCTTCTGGGGAATCTTGGTGGCCCCTTCACACCTTGCTGGGTTGGAGGAGTACTGTTTGGAAGCCATAGCTTGGAGACCAAGGTCCCTTCAGCTCTGGCAGTCTGTGAGTTTTCCACAGGGTTAGGATTGTGTTTCAGGATCATCTGGGAAGACTGAACCCCCTCTTCACTGATTCTCAGTGTTGTCACCTAGCTGCAGTCCTCTCACAGCCCTATCCCCTGTTCCTCCCCAGTGTTCATCTCCATTGCCCTGAAAACCAAAGGTGCGAGTGTGGATATGCCCAGGAAATGACTTGATTAACATCCTGGCTCTTTCAGAGATGTACGATGAAAGGAGAATGTCAGAATTATGAAAACATGTCCGTGTCCCTGAGGAAATCAGTCCATTTTGATATCCTGGGCTTGCAATTAGTCTGTGGGGAGCCAGAGCCCTGTGATTCCTGTGTTGTCTTAACCATCCTGGGGCAACAGCACAGACAGGAGCCCCAACTCAGGGGTGGGAGTAAGAGATGCAAATCAGGCTTGATAATGCAAACTCAGTCTCTTCCAGTACAAAGCACACTTCAATTCCTAGTTTATAACTCCCCACTTTGCAGATGATCTTCGGAAAAGTGGAGGCAATTAATCACCCCAGATCACCTATGAATCTGAGTTTACCTGTTGGCATATGCATTTACCCCTCTGCGAGCTCCTGGAGTACTGAGAATGGTATTGTATCTGACTCCCCTTCAGTGGCCTGCCTCAGGGTACCAGAAAACTCTTCCCAAAAGTGCAGGCAGACTGAGTGTCTGGGAATGTAGCTTCCCATTAGCTAATGACTGGCAGGTGCCCAGCTCCCAGCTCTCGGGACAGGACAACCCAGAGGCATGACTTACACTCTAGAGCACCCGGCAGGATGATGTCAAAGCTACACTGTGTGGCACAGACATCAGCCTCCACACCCCAATCCAGTGCTGCCATTAACCCTTCCTGTAGAAATTCTGGAGTTGCCACAGATGGGTTCTGGGAAGTGGTGGCATAATGGGTAGGCCTTGCAAAATGAGGCGTGTGCGAGGGGAGTGGCATTTGCAAAAGCTTGGAGGTCTGAGTGGGGGGGCATAGCTTGAGGGCAGTGAGAAGACATAGGAAGGCAGGTGAAGAGGGGTGGAAAGGGCTGAAGACTACAAAGGCCAGGGAAAAGGCTTTTAGGTTTATATTCTAAGCCAGTTTTTTTGCCCTACATTTCTTAGCAGCCAAGTCCTTTAGAAAAAAAGAACATTTTACATCAATGCCTTATTATAAAATAGATAATAATGGCTAAGAGTGATCAGCTGGTTTCCATGCGCCTTACATGGATTGATTCTCTAAGTTTTCCCAGCATTCCTGCTGGGCAGGCAGTATTGCCATGCCTGGTTTACTTCAGTTAGAGGAGCAGGTAGGCTTTGAACCAGGTATCCCAGTGCCAAAGCCCTCTGTGCTCAAGCACTATGCTATGTTCCACTCACTGTCTTTGTTTGGAGTGGGGCTGGGGGCTGGCGCTTTGCTTGCTCAGTCTCCCCTTTCCCTGACCGTGGGCCACCAGGCTCCCCCATGAGACATGGTGGCTCCAGGGAGAAGGGTTTGAAAGTGCTGTTCTAATCCACCCCATGATCTGAAGCCTGGCACTTCGTCACAGCTTAGCACCATGTGGAGAAGGATGGATGGGAGAGAGTGCCCCTGAGAGAAAAAAGGGAGGACCAGATGGAGGCAGGAGGCAGAGCTGGGCCTCTTTATAGCTAGAGGTCAGGGGATCCCCCTTCTAAGCCCAGTCCTGCAGCTGACTCTGTGGTCCTAAGTGAACAAGCCTCTGCTCCTCTCTGGGGTCTGTTTCTCAGTTGTACCACCACGGGTTGGATTAGGTTAGTGGTTTCCAACTGTTTCAGCAATAATATTCAAACACATTTGTCAGTGGAAGTCCATTACATAAAACTGACAAGAGTGACGTTATTATAAATTTATGTTTCATTTCTAATGTATAAGCACTATTTATTATAAAGTCAACCAATGAGGATAATAAGGCCATTTCAGTAACCCAAATAATTTGAAATCGGGCATTATAAATAATAGTTGCAAGCCGGTGTCTGTACCTATATCCAATTTATTTCAGTATTTAGATTTGGTTTCACTGTATTATTAAAATCCTGTTCCACTGCGAGTAGTAGTTGCAAATGGTAACAGATTTTCAAAACACTTTACCTTCCAATCTCAGAACATTCTCCAATTAAATTGATCTAGGAACTTCAAGAGGAATAATAGGCAATTATTTTGTTTCAGGGTTGAATTATTAATAATACCTAAGCCCTGCTCTCATTCCTTAAACAGTCAGTATTAAATTTGGAGAGAGATGATGAATAGGTTTCTCAGTTTAAATATTCATTGTTTGGTAGAAAAATACTTTTCAAATGCAGCTTGAATGGTGTCCAGGGTTGTCATTTAAGAAAACCTCACACCTCAGTGCCCATCTCTGACAGGTCTTCACTCAAACTTTCCAAACAAATTTATCTTGTTTTGCATATTAAATCCAAGCTTTAGGATTCCTTTTTATCCAAAACACATTATCTAGAATGGTAAGCAGAGTAACCATGGGACCATACTGAGCCCACTGAGTTAACAGATCAAACAAGAAGTGCCTAGGGGTCACCTGGGTGGCTCAGTCGGTTAAGCATCTGCCTTCGACTTGGGTCATGATCCCAGGGTCTTGGGATCGAGCCCCACATTAGGGGCTCAATGGGGAGTCTGCTTCTCTCTCTGCCTCTCCCACACCCTGCTGTGCCATCTCTCTCTCTCTCCTTCTCTCAAATGAGTAAGTAAAAGCTTAAAAAGAAAAGGGGGCCTAAACTTACACATAGCAATAGTCCGACACAATAGTATCAGATTTCTGGCACTTTTAGCCACTCTCCTTAGCCCATTTTCAGTGGGCCTCTAACTAACAGGCCTCTAACTGTGCTGGACATTTAATTGAGTGCTGTACATGAATCACCTAGGACAGTGTGACATGTGAACTCGTGTCCAGGCCTGAGTTACCTAAGGAGGACGGTACAGTGAGACAGGTTAGCAACCTTCCCAAGCAATAGTGCATCTGCTTAGAACCCACGTGGGCGCCCAGGCTCACCATGGAAGCTTTATACTGAAGGTAGCATAGAATCTCACTATGTGGCATGTTGGCTACCCCCCATGAACTAAAATTTGAAAGCATGAACAACATTCTTGTTTCAAGATTTAGAATAATTTAGGATATATATTTGGACAGTGCTTAGTGAAGTTAGTAAAGGTCTTCTTTGGGTCCTTGCAGGCACTAAACATCCCAGTTTGGAAACCGTAAGCCTTGGCAATTTCTCAAAGGCCCTTCCCGGGCCAACATTTGAGGGCCATCCAGCCCTCACTGGGCACCAGCATTGTCAATAATTGATTCTATTTTATCCTCCCATCCCCCAATGCTGGATGTTTCCAGGAGTAGAAAACCAAGCCCTCCTGGTCTTCCCCACCCCCAGCCTGTGGGATTCTCTTCTAGGAAAGTCATTACTGCCTCTTCTTGGTTGTCTGCCAGCTCTAAAGTGTCTTTTTAATTGCATCTAATTTGGCCTCATCTCATTAAATCCTTAATTTAAACCGGAGCAATCCCTCCAGCTCTGGCTGCCTAATGACAAAGGGGCCTGCACTCCCTTCCCCCTTCAGCACGGCTCCCCCAGTCAGAGCTGCTCTCATTTCCAGGTGGTCTCTCTGGGAGGCTTCTGACAAGTGGCTGTCGTCCTCGCCACGCTGAGTGTGGAGCTGAGCCAAGAGGGCTTCCCAGGAGCAGTAATTACTGGTAAAGGCTCAACCCTCCACCCCACTGGCTCATAGGCCCAAAGTCAAGGCAGCAACAGCATCCCATTCTAGTGGTACAAGAGTAGGAGCACAGTGAGGAGAAGACACTGAAATTAAACAGTAATAAACCCATGACAATTACAGTAGCTAGGACATCATGCTTTAGATACATTTTCTCATCAAGGAAGATGTCACTGGCTTCATGCAGCAGGTAAGGAAATTCAAGCTCAAAAATGGAAAACAACAGACCTCAGGATATAAACACCACTCTGTCTAGTGTCGATGGGAGGCCATCCTCATTTCTTCAAGCCCCACCTCATCTCCTATGTGGCTCACCTGTGGTCAGTCCTTTTGCCAGGTCAGACCTGGCAAGTCACCTAGCCAGCTCAGTGTTCCTCAGTTATGCCAGCACACTCCTGCCCCAGGACCTTTGCACTTGTGGCCCCCCCTCCCCCCCCCCCGGAGTGCTCCTCCCTTACGTGTTTATCTGGCTCACTTCCTCTTTTCATCAGATATCAGTTCAAACCTCCTCTCTTCAGGGAAACTTTTCTTAACTTCCACAATTACCCCTTCTTCACTCTATGTCTTTACCCTGTTTTGTTTTTGTTATATCCTTGATGAACACAGATGTGAAAATTCTCACCAAAATACTAGCCAATAGGATTCAACAGTACATTAAAAGGATTATTCACCATGACCAAGTGGGATTTATTCCAGGGCTGCAAGGTTGGTTCAACATCTGCAAATCAATCAATGTGATACAACACATTAATAAAAGAAAGAACAAGAACCACATGATACTCTCAATAGATGCTGAAAAAGCATTTG
>PISX010036303.1:0-12086 GCA_004024625.1 Mellivora capensis | reverse complement strand
CCGTGGAGTGCATTCCTGGGCCAAGCTTCAGCCTCTACTCGGACCTCCTGTTCTTCTGCCAGACCAGTCCTGCTTCATCCTGTTTTGTCCTGGGGGGAGTCCTCAGGTCATACTAGCTCTGTTTCTGATCTAATACCAATGACAGGCTCTTAGAAAAATGCTCAGTAAGTACTAATTAGGAAAGCCAGTATCTGGGGGAATATGCTTTGAGAAGAGTGGGTCCTCAAAACTCTGAGTTAAAGCAAGCAAGTAGTCCTTGTCCACTTTTAGAGACGTAAAGATGGTTATCTGCCACACCCTCTTCCTTAGATAAAAGATTGTTGATCAAGGCCCAGGCCCCACCCCACCTGCTAGTTCAAGTGCAGGCCAGTGGGCCTGAGCACCCCTGCCCTCAGAGTGTGGGGTCTGCCCCAGAGACAGAGGGGAAAAGTAAGTTCCGGAGGTGTGTGGGGTCCCTTCAGCCTTCGTGGTCACAACGGTAACCACAGTAATACTGGGTGACCGTCTGGGAAGCCCAGCACTTTCCCAGTGTTGTCTTCGTTGTTCTTCATAACGGACCCCTATTGTGTTAGCATTCCCGTCCCCAAACGGGGAACATGAGGTTAAGTGACCAGCTCAAGTCCACCCGCTGCTCCTGAGTGCCACAGGTCAGCCCTCAAAGCTCACACAAGTCTGGCAGCAGTCAGAGCTGATCCAAAAGTTCCAAACCTGATCTGCTCCCAGAGTTAGACTGTCTGTATGCCCTCTCAGCTTGTGACGGCAGCCAGGATTCTGGAGCCTCTGGGAGTCCTCGTTTATGGGTCTAGATGCCCAGACACAGGGTCTGGAGGAATCTTTCAAGGACCCCCTTCAGGCTGGGCCACCTCTGCCAGGCCCCCAGAAGCTGCCCAGAAGCAGAGAAGTCTACCTTCCATTCCATCCAGAACCTTCCCCTAGCCCCGGAGCCCCAGGCCCCAGACAGCATCATCCTGGGCGCCGCCTGCTCCAGCGGATTCCCAGCGTGGGAGTCCCTGGGCCATGACACTGGAGGCGGAGCAGGGTCCAGCAGAGAGGAAGCGCCCCATGAGGCCGGCAGCCTCTCTCCTCTCAGCCCCTGGCGGCCCATCCCGCCAGCACCACACCGTAGAGCAGAACCTGTTCCGACACCCTGGAAGCACTAAGCCCTAAATGCCAAGTTCTCCTTTAAGCCTCCTCAGATGACAACCAAAGGGCAGCGCCCCAAGGAGACTGTGGGAAGGGGAATGTGGCCACCCCTTTCCTGTTGAAGGAGACCCTTCCCTCCCACCCCTCCCAGCACATGCTCTGGGAACGCCCGCACAGCGGAAGGAGAAGGCCCGGCGCCCACTAGCTACTAGCTACTACCGCCTTCCTCGGCCATGGTGGGTCTCTGACGCTTGACAGAACATTCAAGAGCCAGAGGGTGCTGGAGACCAGAGGCCAAACGGGAGGCAGGCCCCATCCGTGGCAGCCGTAGTCAGGGACAGTCTGAAAAGCCCTGTCGCTCCGTGAGTACTTGGGAGGATGAAATCCTTGTTGGAGCTGTTATGGCTTTGGTCCTTGTCGCCACCCCGGCTGGCGGGAAAGCCATGTGCTTTAGGCTCCCTTACTCACAAAGAAACAGGGGGCCAAAGAGAGGAGAGACCCCTGGTGGGCTCCTTTAGCGCCAAACCTTAACAGACGGCTCAGGCCGAGCATCCCGTCTGGGCGTCAGGGGCGCTGATATTCAGCCGCAACCCCGATTCCCCTCTTCCCGGGCCACACGGCTAGAGCTCACTCCCCAGCCTCCTGAGGGCTGTTCTGGGGCCCAGGCTTTTTGGACGCTGTGGATACCCTGGCTCTATTCCCTGCCCCTGGTGGTCTGGGGGTGGAGCCGTACAACGGGAGGGGCCCAGGTGCCTAAAGAGTTACCTACCAACAAGGCCATTGCCTTGGACATAAACTTCTCTTGTGTTTGAGCCATTATGCCTCTTTTTCCCCCCATGCATGGAGCCCCACATGGGGCTTAAACTCACGACCCTGAGATCCAGACCTGAGCTGAGACCGAGAGCTGGACACCTAACCGACTGAGCCACCCAGGTGCCCCGAGCCATTAAACTTTTGAAGGTCTGTGCTAGCACAGTCCAGACCAGCCTGACCTACACACAAATACACACACACACACGAGATGCTGTGTTCTGTGCAGGCAGGGCAAGGAGGAGAAAATGATGCAAAGAAGCATATTTTACGGCTCCTGCCTTGAGGGAGCACGCAGAGTATTTGGGGAGATGAGGCCGACACAGGTGGCACGGTGTTTTTTCAGACTCTCCCAAACGGGACTGAAATGAGCAAGTGACTACCTGGGGTCAGAGGAGGGAGAGTGCAGGTGCACAGGCAGGGAAGGTTCTGGAAAGCAGCGGCACTCGGGCTTTAAGGTGATAGGGGATTTGGTTAGCGGACTGGGGGGACAGCTGGAACAAAGGCTTGTCTGGGGGCAGTGGCAAACATTCCAGCAGTCCCTGTATCCCTCTTCAGGCTATTCCTACTTTATAAGCCCCTCTGTCTGACCTTCAGGTAGGAATGCCCTTTGGGGTGAGGATACTCTGGTTGGTGTCATGGCAGAGGCTGGGAAGCCAGACAACCTGGGTTTTCACCTTGACCACAGCTCTCTGAGTCCTGGGTCCCCCTCATCTCTCCGGGACAGCTATGACCCCACGTCTCCCCAGGGCAGTCGCAGTATGAGCCTTGTGAGGAGTCAAACTGTATCCCAGGAGCATCTCCAAGCTCTGGCTTAACGTGACCCCTGTTCTGGAAGTTTCTTCCTCCCTGCAATGAACGGCTGGGTCTTTCATTGCACCTGCTCTCAGATGCGTGGCTGTTACGTCCCTTCTTGCTTCTCGGTTCCCTCCAGCTCTAACATTCCATGCCCTTCTGGAGCTGGGAACCAGGGAGAGCCAAACTCTGTATTCTAGGAAGTGCATGGGATGGAAGGGAGGTTAGAACCTGGCTGCTGAACCACTCTGGGAGGGCCAGTTTCTGGCTCCAGTCCTCAGTTTTATCCTCTGTGGGATCCAGCTAGGCAGAAGGACAAAGGGGCACTATCCTTGGAGGAAACCCACCCATTAGGAGCAGGGGAAGGAATAGCAAATTTTGATCTACTGGCTGGTCCCACAGAGGCCTGGTGTTGAGGGGTCTGCCCTGGTCTCAGAAGACCCCCAAGTCTCCTCCACTGTGAGAAAAGGTGGGGGGCACGGAAGTGGGTTGCCTGATGTTGTTATCTGAAAGCTCATCTACCATGGTCTAGACTGCCTCCAAGGCCCTTGTCTTTCCTGCAAATTACTTGCCCTCTGCTCTTAGACAGGCCTCTGCCAGACAGCCATGGACTGGCCCTTCCTCCAACTCATGGACTCTTTAGCCCTGGCCATGGGACATGAACTATATGAACCTGTACCATCTCCACGGGGTCTCTGATGGCATCTCTCCTATGAGGCCAGTTTTGAGCATGGGGGCCCCTGAACCTACTCTCCTCCACCTCCCAAGGGCAGAGGTCCAGGCCTTGGACTAGGTGAGCACTAGGGCACCAGGCCGTCTGGGCTCTGCTCCTTGCCTGCTGCGGGGCCTACAGCCCACTGCAGAAACCCCTTGGGCACCAGCAGCAACCAGACTCCACGGGGAGCAGCCCAGGATCTACTCTGCAGGCCCAGGAAGGGGAGGCCTGGCCTGGAGACCTGGCCCCATCCTGAAACTGGTCCATGTGAGCCAATGCGGTTTTGAGAAAAGCTCCATCACAGGGAGCTGCCTGGGAGAGGAAAATCTTGCAGGGGATCTGATAATCGAGTTTTAGATCAGTGGTTCTCCACCCTTGATGCATCCTGGGACCACTTTCCAGAGGGCAGAAGCCCGAAGTTTCCGATTTTGTAGGTGGGGGGTGAGGTCCTGACATTGGATTTTATAGAACTTCTCTTGGTGATCCTGCCGCACGGCTGGAGTTGACAGGCCCAGTGTGAGAAGCTCCCAGGCCTGCCCTCCAGCTAAGTCGCTGTGAATCACAGTCTCTGAAACGACGGAGCTGTTCTTCCCACACGGGGAGGTGTGCTGTAGCACGGCCGTCAGAGAGCAAAGGCTCGTTGCTGCACCACTAGGGTGAGGCCCACATGCACTCCAGATCTCGGAGAGGGCGCGGGTCCCCGGGTTGTCCTGGCCTCGGGTGGGATGCCCAGAGGCCCAAATGTTCCAACTCTGCCTCCATAAAGGCCTCCTTCTGTCTGATGACATTCCTGTGTCCTCCATCAGAACCCGGGCTCTGGGCTGAACCTCACGGGCTCCCTGGGACGGCCCGGGTCTTGAGGCAGCTGTGCCCTCACCCAAACCCTCCTGCTCCCACTCAAAAGCAGGACATGTGAGGAGGCTGACTTGGGAGGGGCCTCAGGCCTGCCTCAGGTTGGGACTTCATTCTTGGCTTTACTGAGGGGGTTCCCATCTATGGGGAGGGGGTTCCCATCTGTGGGAAGGGGGTTCCCATCCATGGGGAGCGGGGTCCTATCCATGGGGAGGGGGTTCCCATCCCTGGGGAGGGGGTTCTCATCTGTGGGAAGGGGGTTCCCATCTATGGGGAGGGGGTTCCCAACCATGGGGAGAAGGTTCCTATCCATGGGGAGGGGGTTCTCATCCTTGGGGAGGTGGTCAATGCCATGCCTAAACGTAGGGGTCAGCCACCCCAGAGCATGAGCACGGACCTGGCTCACCCAGTGGGTCCAGCCTTGCCCCTCCCCATTTGACGGGAGAACAGATTACTTGCCAGCCACGGAGTCTCCTCACATCTCTCTACCTTCTCTCCAAGCCCCCTTGTTTCGCCACCAAGATTTCCATCACCACACCCCTTGGCTTCCAGGGTCTCCTTCAGTTGACGCAAATGAGTAAGAGAACAAAGATATTGTGCTTACAGACACAGAGAATATACATGAAGCTCCTACCCCAGTGCCTGGCCCAGGAGGCGTGCTCGAGAAATGGAAGTCTCCCACTCCTCCCCCCCAAGCCCCGTTCGGCACAAGTGAAGCCTTTATGTTCTCAACAAGCAGGCTCCACACTCAGCTCAAAGCCTGACATGGGGCTCGATCCCACGACCTGCAGATCACAACCTGAGCTGAAACCAAGAGTCGGGTGCTTAACTGACTGTGCCACCCAGGGGCCCCCCTCAACAAGTTCTTTTGACTTGGTACCCTGCTTTTGGTTTTCTGTTCGTGAGCGCACGGGAGCTGCTGGAGAGGAGGATCCAGCTGTGTGCGGAGTGTCAGGGAGCCAGCACAGTCAACATTTTCATCAGTGCAAGTGGATAATCCAAGTGCAGATAATTGAGAACTGGGCTGGAGTCACCGCAATGGTGCCTTCAGAGGCTAATTACCATTGATTTGAACATTCTAGGTCTCTTACAGAAGCATCACACTTTCCACGTGGCTTGGGCTTAATTTCAAAATTGAATCCCAGAATCAGAGTTAAATTTATTCCACAAGTTATTGCCCCATGGCAGCTCCGATCTCCCCCAAACCAGAGTGGCCGTGCCGTGTAAGGGACAAAGCGCTGCGTTAGGTAAATGGGGAGTCTTGTGCTCTCATCCTACCATCCCTGGGGACTGGTGTCAGCCCCGGGGACTGGTGTCTCTCTGGTCTCTGGCCCACGAGCTAGACTAGCTTAGCGGTTCTCAGATCCCTGCTCATGGCCTAGTGGAATCACCTGGAACACATTTAAAAAATACTAACGTACATTTCAACAGCTCTGGGGTAGGGCCTGAACTTCTCTATTTTTAAAAAGTCCCACAGTAACTTCAATGCATGGCCAGGTTTGGGAACCATGTGGCTGGGAAGTGTTTTCTTACCCTACTTGTCCCCATCAGCGGCACTTACGGGGCTGATCGCCTCCTCCTCGGTGAAACCCTGAGCTGCTCCTGGCTTCCAGGACACCATGTGACCCACCCGCTCCCTCACTGCCACTCCTGTCTCGATCCCCCGTCCTGATGCTTCTTTTCCGCCTTGAAATGTGCGTGTGCCCTGATGTCTGGAGGCCCCTTATCTCTGGAGACTCCCTGGGCTTTTGTGTCAATCCCCATGGCTTTGACCGCACCCTGATGCCACTGGCTTCCCAGCTCTGAATCTATAGCCCTGATCCTTTCCCGTTCCCCTCCACCTGGATGTCCAATGGTCCCCTCAGCGCCCCGAACAGCACACAGTTTCCACCCACGCCCTCCACCCTGCATCTCCCGTCTTCCCAGTCTCTATACAGGACTCCAATCCATCTCAATGTTAAGCCAAAAATATAGGAGTTACCACGAGCTCTTCTTCTCCCCTTCTGCCCTCATTGGATGATCAGAAGGCTTGTGGGCTCGATCTCCAAACATACCCCGGCCCCGTCTACTTCTCTCTGCATACTTTTCCAAGACCTGGGGTAAAGCCCCTCGGCCCCCACCTGTACTCTGCAGCTTTGACCATTCTCTCTGCTTCCACTTTGGCAATCCAGGTTCTGCTCAGGAACCAAAGTGCTCCTTTTAAAACACAGGTCATCTCCCCCAGTAGCTAGCCAGAACACTTACCATAAAATCCAAACTCCTTACCGGCACCTAAAGCCTACCATAGCCTGGCCCCCATCTCTGCGGCTCTCTTCCTGGGACGCCACGCCGGCCACTCCGCCTCTCCGGAGGACAAAAGCATTCCTACCTTGGGCCTTTGCCCTGGCTGTCCTTCCACGGGGAAGCTTTATCCCTGACCTTCACCCACTTGGCTCCTTCCTCTCAGGTCTCAGCTAAAGGTCACCTCCCCCGACAGGCCTCCACAAACCACTCCATGTCATGGATGTGGCACACTCCCTTCTACTTTCTTCACGTCTGTTCCCTGCTCAGCACGTTCCGTGGTCTGATATTTAAGAGTTGGTACCATTTTTCATGTTTGTTTGTTGACTGTCTCGCGTGGATGGCAAAACGGGCAAGGTCAAAGTCTTCATTTGTTTTGTTTACCACCGTATCCCTAGTGCCCACAACAGCCTAGCACGTTGTAGGTACTCAATATTTGTTAATAAGCGAATGGGTAGAAGTTCCCATCCAGTTCTACGGGTACACAATATACTCAGAATATTTAATGATGAATTATGTTATTCCATGTACAAGTTTAATGGGGCCCCAGAATGTGGTTTTTGATGGAATCAGTAAGTGTTTCAACGGTTTCTTTTAGCTGTTTAGCTGTCTGGGTGCCTCGGGCACCAAAGCTTTGCTTCTTGGAGACACAGTGAATTCTGTGAAGACAGGCACATACTTTACTCATCTCCAACCGTCCCCGAGAGCTCAGGGTTGGGCTGAGCTCCTTAAATGTTTTGAGAGAATGAAAGCACGGTCTTTTCATGGACTAAGCAAGGAAAGTGAGGCAGAGGATAGGGAGGAAATGTGCTCAGGGGTCAGAAGACTCTGGCTCCTCGGTCGGTCCCATGACTCAGCTCTATTCTGTACCTCCAACACGGCAGCTGCCTCGAAAGCCCCTTTTATGCCATCCTTGCATGCAAGGAGAACAAGGCAAAGTCACCAGCAGCTTTTCCACTTGGGTGCCGGCTAGAGGAATGTAGTGCAAGCTTTCGTTGTAAGGGGCCATCTGGCAGAGGGTGTAGAGTGACGTCAGTGAGACCAGAGTGGGCTCTGTTGGCTGTGTGACCTTGGGCAACTACCTCATCTCTCTGTGTCTCCATTTCTCGATGCGTAAAAAAGGGATGAACCCTAGTTTCAGGTCCTTAACAGGCTTGCTGTGCTGAATAATTGAAAAAACGTGCGGGAAGCTCTCTGTACACAGTAATTGCTCAATAAATGCTGGCCGTTAAAACATTGGTGAATAGCTGCGAGCTGGAACCTGGGGTGCCAGGGTTCTCTGCCTACATTTCCTTCTCTTCTCTACCCTTCCCAGCCATAGGCAAGTCACCTGGAGCCTTCTTCCTCTTTGCCTTTTTTTTTTTTTTTTGCAACCAGGATAATGATAGCTCCCCTTCCTTCCAGCACTGCTGTGTGGATTAATTAGTGTTAATTAATGGGCTTTGAAAATGAAAAGCACCTAGGTAAGTGCTGATCATGATTATTAATGGGAACCACGAGCCTGGAGAAGGTGCCGAACAGGGTCCTAAAATTATACAGATTACAGAACAATGAAATCGTAGAGAAGGTGGTTATTAAGCTCTGGCTGCAGGGGCATTCAACCCAGAACAAAAAAAACCCAAAAAACAAAAAACAAAAACAAAAAAACCCAAAAAACAGCAGTCATTTTTAGGCAGAACTACTTGGTGAGCCAAAAATGTGGGCTACCTTCAACAAATGCCACAGACTAGAAGGGATGGGCACAGGTTGCCAAAGCCAGAGCCGCCTCCTTCGAGAAGGATCGCGGACAACACCCTTTGCCCCCGTGAAAATGTGCCAGGCCTGTCTGCAGGAAGGGGCTCCCACCAGAACGATAATGAGAGGAGCTTCCCTAGATCCCCCACTCCCCCAAACAATGCCCTGCATTGAGGACTGGACACGGACGCACGATCTTCTCCTCTGAGGGGTCAGTTTGCAAGATAGCGAAGGACAGTTTGTCCGCAGTGAGGCCCTCCCTTCTCGTGCCCAGTTCTACAGGTCGTGATGCAGACGCCGACTCTAATAACGGCCACCAGCATCGAGGTACGGGGCAGCTGCATCACCTTCCACGTGTCTCCCGTCCCTCTGTCATCAGACCCTCTTCCCACCTCCCCGGCTTCGGGGAACCACTGCTCTGTTTTCTGTCCCTATAGTGCTGCCCTTTCTGGACTGTCACCGAAATGGAATTATATGGCAAAGAGCCTTTCGAGACTGGCTTCTTTCACCTAGCACAAGGCGTTGGAGCATAACGCGTGGAGATGAATGCGCGTGAAATCCCTGCGTTAAGAGTCCTGCGTGTGTGCATGGTGTCCTTTCGTCCTCAAGACAACTCTGATTTACGTTCTACTGTTATCCCCGTTTTATAGATGAGGAAAGTAAAGCTTAGAAATGTTAACCTGGTTAAGGTCACATGGCTATAGCAAATCACCCCAGAGCCCACGATTTAATCACGGTGGCACTCTACAAGCGTATCGGGTACGGCCTTCCTAGAAACCCGTATCGGCGTATTTAGTTAACTGTTTGCATTGATTCTACTTCCTTTTCCAATGGCCCTTCTCGTCCCCTGAGCTCATTCCTAGCTCCTCAAAATTAGCTTCCTTTTCCACATGACTTAGCGACCCCTAGGTTAGAGTTTCTCTGAGGAACAAACCACGGGGCTCGCGGAGGCAGAAACCCCCGTGGCCATGGGGAGCGGGTTTCTGGATGGAGTCGGAGCAAGTGCATGTTGAGAAGATAGGGATGAGTCCAGGGGGTGAGAAGGGCATCCGAGACCTTGCAGAAGAGAAAGGTTGAATTCTATCTGTTCTTAGAATCACAGCCTGGTTTCTTTTGGACTCAGTGTCTCATTTCCTTTCGGCAACTGCTTTGTTGATTTTGGGCTCTGTACCCACTTACAAGTCCGGGGAGACCGGGGGGGCGGTGCAATGTGGTCTGAAACCACAAAACCATTCTCATATCCTTGGAGAAGTGCTGACGGGGGCTGAGGAAAGTGGGGTCGAAATGGGCTCAGCAATTAGCATACCAACAAAGGCATTTTCCTCTTACCAGTCCGATGACCTCGCTGGAGGAGAGAGAGGGATGCGTTGGTTCCTACCGCCCACGTGACCCTCTTCTTCCCCCACTATATCAACAATTATTAAGATGTGCATGAAAGTGCACTGACCTAGTTGGGAGGTTCCATAAATATAAATAAATTAAATGGTTGTGCCTAAGGACGCCTGGGCAAGCGTGTGGGATTGTGGCAGGGGAGGTGCTGCTGGTGGGAGGGAGCGTGAGGAGGGTCCTGATGCCTGCTGAGGGAAATTCAGAGAGTCCCAGACGGTGAGGGTGAGGACAAATCCTACAGGGCCCTGCCTTTAGGCCGGGACCCTCTAGCTCTGGAACTGGCAGCCTGGGAAAGCCCAGACCAGTGACTTCTGGTGGCCAGTAGTCTTGTCCATTCATCCCTATGTGCTGGAAAGAGATATTTTCCATTTGTGTTGTGCAGCTAATTCTCTGAAGGTGAAGGAGCCTGGATGGCAGGTGGGAAGGTACGGATGCCACGTCTTAATATTGATTTTTAAGAAGAAAGATGAACCAAAACTGTGCACAGCACTCCCCCCTTTCCAAAGTGCTGTCCCACTATAATCTCATGTCATTCTCACGACAGCTTTGCGTCGGGGCTGGGGTGGGGAGGCTGGTAGTTGCCTTGTCATTCCCACCTTGCAGACGAGAACACGGACGCCCAGAGAGATGGAGTCACTCGAGGTCATTCAGTGACCAGGTGATCTTCTGGCATGAAGCCATGGCCTTTCCCCTTTCCACATGGCTTTGGGGGACTACACAGACTTGGGATCCTCACCCCTCATTTCTTCTTCTCTATTTCCTGAGCCCCTTCCAAACCCATCCCCAGACCTCTCGCACCTGAGCATCCTACCGTCCACTCTGTCCCCTTCCAGTTCCCCTTGGGTGCCCCGGTGGCAGGCAAATCTTGAACACGGCTCCCAGCTTAGCACCCTTCTGCCCCACCTGGGCTTTCCTTTTACCTAAGGGACACTATGCCCAGCAGGCACTGCTTGGTCGGCTTCTATGGTCTGGCATCATCTCACCCCACGGGAGTCCCCAGCCATCCTACGAGGCTCAGCCACTGCCCCATCTCGTTGGGGTGATTCCTGATGACCCCAGCCTGCCTTGCCCTGCCTTGCTGGTCATTTCCTTCTGTGTAGGAGTCTGCCTCCCGGCACCCACTTTAACTTGGGAATCCCTGGGGAGCATCTAACAGCACAGGCCCAGCCCACCCTCTACCCTGACCCAGGGGTATAGTGTGCCTCTGCACATCTCCACCCGCAGCATGGGAGGGGGTTGAATCCAGAAGTCTCAGAGGTCCTTTGCAGCCAATGCTCCCTATTTGCCATCATGGGCCTCGGCAGCCAGGGGTGTAAAAGACCCATAGATCTAACATTGCTCTTCTCCAAGAATTTGCATTTTAACAGGCGCAATGCTGTCAGCCAAAGGAAAGCTCTGACATTTTGGGAGTGGGGAGAGCTTCCTGGTACCCTGCTGGGGACCGGGCGGGGGGTGCATCTCTTCATGGCCAAGGGCCAGGCCTGCTTTGTGGAGATTTTCCTATACTCTCCGCTCCCTCCTCCCCCATCTCCCCTTGCAACCTTAAGGGATCCTCAGGGAACTAAGAAAATAGACATACATTTAAATTCTTTTCCGCTTCTGTCCCCTTGCGTTCAGATGACTGACTCACGCTGGCCCCATCTCCCTGGTCTCTAAGTTCGGGCTCTAACCCGGAGGGGCAGGAAGAGCGTCTTTGTTCTAGCTCCACTTCCATATCTGAAACTCAGGAGGGGATTCTCGGTCTGATTCATCACCTGCCACACGCCTCCACTCCCACCCGCCAGGTTAGAGTCCTACCAGCTCTCAGGAGCCAGCTTCCACCCAAGATGGGGATGCTTCGGAGGAAGAGCCAACCCCAAAGCCAAGTTAGAAGCAAGGTGTTTCATCCTGGGTCATAAATCAGGTCTCAACCAGTATTAAAAGATTGGGATCATTCCTTGCATATTTTCAGACCACAATGCTCTGAAGCTAGAACTCAATCACAAGAGGAAATTTGGAAAGAACCCAAATACATGGAGGCTAAACAGCATTCTTCTAAAGAATGGATGGGTCAACCAGGAAATTAAAGAAGAATTGAAAAAATTCGTGGAAACAAATGATAATGAAAACACAACGGTTCAAAATCTGTGGGACACAGCAAAGGCAGTCCTGAGAGGAAAATATATAGCGGTACAAGCCTTTCTCAAGAAACAAGAAAGGTCTCAAATACACAACTTAACCCAACATCTAAAGGAGCTGGAGAAAGAACAAGAAAGAAAGCCTAAACCCAGCAGGAGAAGAGAAATCATAAAGATCAGAGCAGAAATCAACGAAATAGAAACCAGAAAAACAATAGAACAAATCAACGAAACTAGGAGCTGGTTCTTTG
>PISX010036302.1:0-12087 GCA_004024625.1 Mellivora capensis | reverse complement strand
TATCACCTCACACCAGTCAGAATGGCTAAAATTAACAAGTCAGGAAATGACAGATGCTGACGAGGATGTGGAGAAAGGGGAACCCTCCTACACTGTTGGTGGGAATGCAAGCTGGTGCAACCGCTCTGGAAAACAGCGTGGAGGTTCCTCAAAAAGTTGAAAATAGAACTACCCTATGACCCAGCAATTGCACTACTGGTTATTTACCCTAAAGATACAAACATAGTGATCCGAAGGGGCACGTGCACCCGAATGTTTATAGCAGCAATGTCTACAATAGCCAAACTATGGAAAGAGCCTAGATGTCCATCAATAGATGAATGGATAAAGAAGATGTGGTATATATACACGATGGAATACTATGCAGCCATCAAAAGAAATGAAATCTTGCCATTCGCAACGACGTGGATGGAATTAGAGGGTATCATGCTTAGTGAAATAAGTCAATCAGAGAAAGACAACTATCATATGATATCCCTGATATGAGGAAGTGGAGAGGCAACATGGGGGACTAGGGAGGCAGAAAAAGAAGAAAAGAAACAAGATGGGATTGGGAGGGAGACAAACCATAAGTGACTCTTAATCTCACAAAACAAACTGAGGGTTGCTGGGGGGAGGGGGTCTGGAAAGGTAGGTGGGGTAATGGACATTGGGGAGGGTATGTGCTATGGTTAGTGCTGTGAAGTGTGTAAACCTGGCGATTCACAGACATGTACCCCTGGGGATAAAAATATGTTTATAAAAAATAAAAATTAAAAAAAAAAGTGAGGAAAAAAATAAATAAATGGTAATGGACGAGTATTAGAGACGTCAGTAGGAACCATGTAAGAGTATGCAGATAAGGTCACATGAAGAAATACGTGTAAGTAAGTCTACATTCATGGCTTGCTATGCATTTGTAGATTTGCTTGCTGAGAAGGACTGGAAGCAATGACCCCGCAGGAACAACAAGAACACCTCACACCTGAAATTTGTTCTCCTTTTTTTAACTTTTATTTTTATTTATTTATTTAAATTTTGGAAAGAGAGAATCTTGAATCTTTTTTTTTTTTTTAAGATTCTATTGTTTATGACAGAGAGAGAGAGAGCGAGAGAGAGAACACAAGCACAGAAGAACTGGAGAGGGGGAAGCAGGCTCCCCGCTGAGCAAGGAGCTGATGTAGGGCTCGATCCCAGGACGCTGGGATCATGTCCTGCGCCAAAGGCAGATGCTTAACAACTGAGCCACCCAGGTGCCCCTGAAATTTGTTTCATGAATGCAAAGAATCAGGGACATTTGTTAAATTGCTAGCTCTGGGAACAGGGCAGAAAATAGACAAGATGAGCCTAGATTATCTTACATCTTGTTGTGCCAGAAAAACTAGGAAATGATCAAAGGAAAAAAAGGGACTCTGCCCTGATAGAGATATGTCGAAGGGACAATGAACTCCCTACAAGCTCCAGTAACTAAAGTGGGAGGAGCCTGAGTCAGCAAACAGATAAAGGGGCAGTAGATCATAGTCCAAAGTACAAAATAAATATCCATGAGTTCATACGGATATGCACGAATAAATAAATAAACATATGAATAAATAAGTAACAAATAATAGAAAAATATTCTGTGCAGAAAAAATCCAAATAATGTAATATTTTATCTTAAAGAGGGTGAAGTATAACTTTTCCCACATGAAGTGGGAGATGCGCATGATGATATCCCAGAAATGATTTTTTAAAAAGGGAAGGGGGAAAAAAGTAACTCTACAGTGGAGAAATCTGAGAAGTCCTAGCTCAGCAAGATGAGCAAGGCTAACACTAACAATTTTAAGTCATGTGAATACTATTCACCGTGATGTGATACCAATTCACCCGTATTGTATTCCTCCCTAAAACCCATAAACTTGGCTAACCCTGAGAAAACGTAGACAAATACCAACTGAATATTATTCTACAATATACCTGACCAGTGCTTTTCAAAACTTACAAGATTATCAAAAACAAGGAAAGTCTGAGAAATTGCCATAACTCCAGCAACTAAATGTAATGTGGTATGTTGAATAGGATGCTAGAACAGGAAAAAAAAAGCCATCTGATTAAAAAATGAGGACATTTAAATAATATATGGTCTTTAGTTAATAATAACACATTAGTACTGGTTTGTTAATTGTTGGAAATGAATGTAAGACGTTACCAATAGGGGGACCAGAGTGTGGGCTATATGAGGATCCTCTGTTATTTTTCAGTAAAACTATAACTGTTATAAAACCGTAACATTTATTTAAGTAACTCACTGGATGGACTTAACACAACATTGGAGTCTACATCAGAAGGTATCATAAATTTAAATATAGAAATTTTCTCACATGAAGAGCAGAAGGAACAAATACTGAAAAGAAATAAACAAATCCTTAGTGACCTGTGGAAAAAAAATATTTTCCTAAAATATGTGTAATTTTAGACCCAGAGAGAGGTGAAAGAAATTGGAACAAAAACAAATAAAAATCTAATGATTAAAATTCCCCAAATTTGGTGGAAAATATCAAGCCAGGCAACCCCAAAAAGAAGGATAAATACAAATAAAACTAAACTGAGGTACAAAATACTCAAACTACTGTGTACCAAAGATGAAGTGACCTGCTGAAGCAGCCAGAGAAAAGACAAGGCACATTATCTTCAGGGGCATAACAAAACAAACGATGGCTGACTTCTTACCAAAAACAGCTGACACCAGAATTATACAATAAATTTTAAGAGTGATGAAAAAAATCTAGTCAAAACCACATCATAAATAGAGGTAAAAGTTTTTCATGCAAGCAATAGCTGAGAGATTATGTCGATAGCAGATCTGCTTTACAAAAATTGCTAAAGGAAATTCTTCATGCCAAACGAGAATGAAAACAGAAGAGAGCACAATAAGTGGTCATTTTTGTGGACAAACATAAAAAAAACTATATTTAAAAATAAAGACAAAACTTAGTACAAAAATAACATATATAGTGAATATATATAAAATGACATTAGCACAAAGGACAAGAATAAAAATTATATTACTCTAGCAAATTTTTATATTGCACTTGAATTGGCATATTTCCTCTTTCTGTATAATATGGTATGTTCAGAACATATATAGTAATTTTAAAAGTAATCAGACAATGTGGCTATCTATAGTGGCAGATCCAATAGTGCAATTAAAATAGAATATTTAGAAATATTACAATAAACTAAGAGAATCCAGAAATGAGGGAGAAAAAAAGAAAACAAATGAGACAACTAGAAAGTCAACAGCAAGATAATCAAAATGAATCATATTGATCATTATATTAATTACAAAAAGAATAAATATTGTAATTAATGGCAGAGATTAACCAATATGGCTAAAAAATAGCAGAATCCAGTAGTTTCCTGCCTAAAAGAGATGTACTTTCAATGCAATGGATGAAATATCTTTAAAATACTATGATTAAATATTTTTTAAAATGTATGCCTTGCAAGTTGTGAGCATAATTTTGCCACTGTAGATATATTTATACCAGGAAAATTGGACTTGAGAACAAGAAATATTACCAGAAGTAGAGAAGGAATTCTACAATAATAAATGCATGAGATTATTACTCAATAATAACAATTGTAAATTTGGTGTATACCCAAAAGCAGCATATCAGTGTACATGAAACAAACAGTAAAGTAAAAAGAGACTACAGTTAATTCACAAACATAGTTGTATATTTATTCAGCATTTCATAGAACAAGTAGACAAGCTATCAGTAAGCATATAGATACTGAACAACACTGCCAGCTCCTTATCCTTCAGTGACAAACTTAAGACATGATACCTGACAATGGCAGAATACACATTCTCCTCAAATATACATGGAATGTCATTAAGACAAATCATATATTGGGCCATAACAATTAATATGTACAGAATATCTTGAATATTCTTGATAGGCCAAGAAGAAATCACAGAAGAAATTAAGAACAATTTCAAACTAAATCATATTGAAAATATAACATATCAAAATTTCATATTTTATTTATATATATATATGAATACATAAGCAAGCAAAAACTCCCACAAATAAAATCTAAAATCTCATAACCAAGTGGTATTCCCAGTGAATTATTTCAATTGCTTAAGAAAGATATAGCACAGATATTACTTCTTCCTTTGCTGTTCTTTTTTTTTTCTTGCTGGGAACTAGAAGGGTTGTTACCAATACAGATTAAATAGAAAAAGTAGAAAATACAATTATGAAAATTATTTAAAATTATTAGAAATTATTTTAAAAACTAAATAAATGGACCTTAAATTACTAACTATGAATTATTAAATATTATAAATTATTATTAAATTAATTAAAATTAATACACTAGAACACAAGGTCACCACATAAAACTACTTGTTTGTCTATGTGTAAGCATGAGCGCTTAGAAATAAAATTAACAAAGCAATACAATTTATAGAAGCATCAAAATGTACTACACTTAGACATAATTTTAACTACATGTGTTCAAAGTCTAAATACTAGAATGTTAAAATATTGTTCAGAGAAATTAAAGAAGATCTAAATAAATGGAAAGATATACTATGTTCATGGATCAGAAAACTCAGTATTTTTGAGATACCAATGTTCCCCCAAATTTACCAATCATTTCTATGTAGTTTCAATGAAAATCTCACCAGACTTTTGTGGAAATTTGACTAACTGATCTGAAAAATATATATGAAAATGCAATGACTAGCACTGCGAAACAAAGCAACAAAAAATGGTGTCATGAATATCAACAACATTGTCAAATAAATTAGTAGAAGTTTGTTGTTTTTGGTACTGTGACTTTAAATTTAATGAATTAATGCATTGTATATATGAGAAGAAAGCATGTAAAATCATAATAAACAGTTAAAAATGAAAACTACAATTGAAGAACTAAGACCATTTAATTTCATGATTAAGACAAAACAATTGCAATTAAGTCTTATTGGTGTGAAAGAAGAGTTGCTTAGTTTAATGGAACAGATAAAAAAGATTGGAAATGAACATGTATACATATGGTCAATGGATTTTGGCAAACATGCCAAGATACTTCAATGAGAAAAGAATAATCTTTCTACAAACAGTGCTAGAGAAGTATATTCTATTCACACACACATGCACACTGAACATTAATTCTTATTTAACATATCCACAGGGTCTTACCCCAAAATATGGACTTAAATGCATAACCTAAATCTGTAAATTGTCTGGTAGAAAACACAAGAAAACCGGATAGCTGTACATTAAAAGTAAAATTGCCCCTTATCTTATAGCATGCACAAAAATTAATTCAACATGAGTTATCTACCTAAATATAAAATCCCAAACTATAAAGCTTTTTTAGAATAAAATATAGAAAGATATTTTCATGCAAATATTACCTAGAAAGGAAATAAAAGAACCAACCATAAAAGAAAAATAAATTGATCAATCAAACTTTACCAGATATAAAAACCTGTTCTCATCAAAAGATATTTTTGAGGGAGTGAAATAACTCACCAGAGAAGGAGAAAATAAGCACAATACATATATTTACATTGTGTATAGGTGTTTTATAAACCAATTATAAGAAAAAAAAATTAAAAAAACAGGCGTATGACTTGAACATTCCCTTAACAAAAGAAGATAGATGAAATGGCTGGTAAGTTCATCAAAATACACTCATCGCCATACTTTGCTAGTGGGAATCTACCACATGTTACCATCTCTTTGGATAATGTTTGGCAGTTGGCAATAACATGCAGCTTACATCTATTCTATGGTCCAGCAATTCCACTCTCATGTTTTTACCCAGGAGAAATGAAAGCATGTATCTGCCAAAGAACTTGCTCAACCGTGTTTATTTTGGCTTTATGTGTATACTCAAATACTGGAAGTAACTCAAAAACTATCAAGAGGAGAATGGATAAATAGGTTTGCTCTATTTATGCAACACTTACACTACTTTGTAATAAAAAAATGCAAACTTCTGGTACATATGTCAGCATGGATAAATCTCACAAAGTTTATGTTGAGTACAAGAAGCTAGATTTAAAAGAGGACGCCATGGTGATTCCATTCATATGACGCTTAAGAACATGCAAAGCAAGCCCACGTTGACAGAAAGCAGAAGGGTGGTTGCCTATGGGGTTGTGACAGTATATAAGAAATTTCTGAGGACAAGGGAATGTTCTACCTTTTGACAAGAGTATGAGCTGCACAGCCCATGCTCTTAAAAAAGCCATTTAAATGTCAACTTACCAATATTCACTGGACTCTGTGCAAATTTCATCTTAGTAGATACATGAATTTAATTACTTCTCCATTCTTCCCGCAATCCGGAGTATCTATGCAGCATGTCACATTACCTGTTTCTGAAAAGATAAAGGGTGACACAAATAATGTAGCTTTCTTATTTGAAAACTGTTTCTTTTTCACATGTTTTAATATTATTAGATTTCCATTTTGGTGAGAATATGATCACCACATTATATGCGTATTTTACCAATACAGATTATTATCTCTGTACAGTTTAGATTTTTGTTTTAATTTGAAATCTTCACCTGGCATTGATGCTGCTGCTCTGTTGATGTACTTAGTAAGTCTCTTACTTGTAACTTTTCTGTAGTCCTTAGGTTTGGCTTGTCTCTTGTAAACAGGTTTTAGTTGAACTTAATTCTTTCTTTACATGTCCTTGTTTAATTCTTTTGTATTTATTTCGATAAACAAATACATGTGATCATTTGGATTATTACCTTCGCCTATGGTTTGTTTTTATTAGACTTTATTTGCTGTGTTGGCCTCTAGTGATTTCAAAGGTAAAATCTTAACTATTAAAGTCAAGAATGCCCACAGGTTTCTTTTTTTTCCTCCATCAACAAAAAATAAAATTGTATCTTACTGTTATGGGAACACATAAGATGAGAAGTCAGGGACTCTCATTGACCTTCTCCCTACTCCACTTTTAAATTTTCATTGATGTTATATTGATGAGTTATTTTAATCAACATATTATATTTATATTCGCATTTTTTAATCAAACCCATATTGGTGTCTTTGGACTACAATTTGGCTAGGATACCGTCTGCTGTTGGAGAATTTAGGATCTGGGCCTGTGTCTCCCAATGTCTGGATTTTAGAAAGGGATTAACGTAACCCTACAGAGGCTGTCAATCATGCAGATTAAACACTAGGGAATTGAATCTGTTTCTTAATTAAATAACTTCTGAAGAGTGGTCACGCAATTCAAATTGCATGTAGATTTTAGTTTAGGAGGATAGAGTGCACTCTGCAAGTCGCCTGTTTCCAAAACTATGAATGACAGGCAGAAATTTAGGCCATATACACGCTTCCGCAGCCAGGCAAAGGCACAGAGAAAGCAGACGGCACAGTCCCCGACACACAGCAAACCACCACGTGGCACTGCGTTCACTGACCCATCTGCCACTCCGACTACTTCTGCACTGTGGGAAGAAGGGTCCTACCCCAGCAGCTAGGTGTAATAAGATGTCTAATGGTCTATCCGTGTGGGAGAAGACAGGTGGAGTTCGCTAAATTTTTAAATAGAATGACTTTTATTATTTTTTTAAGATTTTATTTATTTATTTGACAGACAGAGATCACAAGTAGGCAGAAAGGCAGGTAGAGAGAGAGGAGGCCCCAGGCTCCCTGCTAAGCAGAGAGCCCGATGTGGGGCTCGATCCCAGGACCCCGAGACCATGATCTGAGCCAAAGGCAGAGGGCTTAACCCACTGAGCCACCCAGGTGTCCCCAAAATAGAATGACTTTTATAAAAAGTAATAGTTTAAGAAAAATCCCTCCAATGCTGAAGATGAACATCTATCTGTTCCCCTCCTTCGGGCTCCCAGCTTCTCCGGGGTTACAAATAGGACATCAGTGTCTTCATCCATAGTCTCGACACTCTGTTTTCATTCTGTGTGGAAGTGCAAGTTCTTGGGAGGTTGATGACATGAGAAATTGTTTCTCATATTTCTAGCACAGAGAATACAGCCACTGCATGTGGTTTTCCCACTCCATCCTTTCCACTCCTGGAAGAGAGAGAGAGGCACGGTAGAGGTGGTGCTAGATTTTCAAGAAAAGGAGTCACACATAAATTGCATGTTTGCTAACAGAGCTGATATATTAAATGTATTCTTGTCTATGAATAAAATAAATCACTAAGTATATGTCATTAATAAAGACATATGAGACCTTTCACATTATGTCAAATTATTACATTAAAAAGCTTGAGAGAGAAAGGGCAAGCCAATAAAACTTGAATATGCTAAGTGATCATTAGAGCTGGGTGTGATAATTGAAATTTGCTTTGCAGTAATTTCATTAAAAATTCATGAGTGTTCTGGCTCCTTCCCATCTCTGCCTGTGTTATGAGGAGTCAGTAAAGGACGCCGGGGCTGTATGCACATTGTTGACCGCAGGGCTGAACACAGGACCCAGGTGACCAAGGTGAGGAAAGGTGTAATACGCATTAGCCCAATGCTTGCTTTGATCTTGAGTTTCGGTCTGTTTCCTAGGAGACTGTGTGTCCCTGCCATTCAGTTTAAAACTCCTGAGGAAGATACTTTTAATTTATAACCTCATAATGCCTTATCCAATGTTTTGTGCAATGTCGGATACTTGGCAATTATCCTGGACTGATTAATGTTACAAACGATTTCACCTCTTAGGATGATATATTTATTATCTATTCAGCTATTATTATTTTTTAAATTACATGTGAGAGGAAGTAATTGTCATTAATGTCTTCTCCCTGGTGTCTTCATGAGAAATTTTGAGTACCTGGAATGGAGTATGTAAACACACGGGATATATCATTTGATTTAAGAGGCTGGAAGGATATTCTTTCACAAAGGTATACCTTTTACCATCTCACAGTCATTATCAATACACAGATTTGTTTTTGAAAGCTGTGAGTATTGAGTCTGAAAAATCAGTTATGGTTGGAATTCTTCAAAATCCCCTACTTTGTGTTAGGAGTCTCAAGAAATTTAAAATGCATTTTGCTGAATATATTTTCTTTTAAAAAAATAAGTCCTGTGTGTTTTAAGGACAACTGACCATGTGTTTTCATCCACTTAAGGTTAGATTACTAAAATGCCTTGATGGTAAGAGCTCTTAGAAACCCAAAAAGCATTAAGAATTTAACCTACTGGTGATTTGAAGCTTTAGCTCCAAAAAGGATAACTCTGTCCACTAAGAGAAAACCAATTAGAATCTCTCATGACTGGGCTTTCCATAAATCTTGAATTTCAAAATGTTTTGATTCTATTACATTCTATAAATGTAATATCCATGGGCATTTTTATCTTAAGGCTCTAGATCCTAGATTTCATGATGGAATGGTATACAAGTGCCAATCTATTTAAATCATCCAAAATATGTGTCCTAAGAACAGTGATGTATTCAAGGAACAGGCTTGTAATATTATATTAATTGTAATTGTATACTGTGGAAGACAAAGTTGCATCCATTCATAAATTTCTCAAGTGGGATTTGCAATGTTAAGGTCAAGCATCTAACAGATTGGTGCTATTAATGAAATATCAGTTCACATCCCCTATTACTCTATTTTTAACAAAGACTTTACCATAATTTATTTGGCCCAAACTTAGGTTTTACTAATTTGCTTTCGGCTTGATGATATATACTGATGCAAAGTGTTTCTAGAGCAGTCAAAACGTAAGGGACGTATTAAATAAAGATGGAAAATTATTTTAAATTTTGTCACTAATTTTACTTCCTAAGCAAGCACTGATATATAGTCAAGTCAACTTACAAAGTCTTAATAAGTAGGAGCAATATATGTTTACACATATACATACATTTGTGTGTGTATGTGTGTGTATATATATATATATATATATATATATATATGGATATATGGATAATCTCCAATATTCAGTAAGCAAAAATTTAATATGAATTCCCTATCTTGTTTATTTGGGTTACCTTATTTTTCAATCTCTAAAAATTCAGGGGAAACATACAGAAGCCCACCAGGAAACTCATTCTAAGGGATACCTCCTTCAGGGGCCTCATGTAATGAACTGGAGGAAAATCAAATTGCTCTCTGACAACCATAGTTAATGTAATTTTACAGGACCAAAAAAAAAAAAAAGTGTCTTCAAACCAGAGTACGGACTTGGACGATTGTCGTGCTGTCATCTGCTCTTCTCCGAATCTCCACACTCGTGGAAGACTTGCTCAGGCTCTTGGATAACACTTGTCTTTATCTATTATGCTCACCTCAGCTTTCATTGACGTCCTTGTCCTAGGAACTGTCACTTTTGCTCCTCACTACTCAGGAAGGCCTGCGGAGGACATTCTGCCCATAGGTACTGTCTGTGTTGAGCACAGCACACACTCTGCATCTTCTTTTTGTCCACACAGTGTGTCTAGCAGAGTTGCAGTCGTCCCTCAGCTAAGAACACTGCTCTGTCTTCACATTTGTGGTGGCCAGCCCATGCCACCAGCTCTGATCTGCACTTCACATCCTTAACTACTTTGTGTCAGTGACTCCCTTCCTCTGCTCAGCAATATTCTCAAGCATTCATATCTCTGTTTTTTGTTTTTTTGTTTTTTGTTTTTAAGAAAACTGAGAACACCTTGAGGAGAAATGTGTCCATCCCTGCTCCCTTCCCACCTCCAGTTTATATCTGCCTTTACTTTTCCTTCTAGGACGTACACTTCTATATGCTTTTATACTCTCAAAGTTCCTTCTATCTAATGGTTCTTCTTCCCAGTCCATGTCCTGCTCTCCACATGTTTAACCTACATATATCATTTAAACTTCCCTTCAGGAGGAGTCCTTCATACTCTTGTCTTGAGAATTTGCACAACTTCATGTCTCTATAGTAGATCTGATACCTGTGTACAATTATCAGTATATAAAATCTCTCCTCCATGCATAACCCTCTAAAAAAGCCCATGTGCTGCTCAAGGATAAGGGTTATTTCTTACTCACTTTTATATTCCCTCATTTTCAAATGAAGATGATCCCGAGGTTTATTTAATTATGTACTATGAGGACCAAAACTTGGTGTTGTTTAGTGAATGAATGAAGTATAGTGTCTTCTTGAGGTCAAAGAAAGATTGACGCTATTTTAGGGGCTCATTTAGCTGACATAGTGCTTAAGATTTAAACAGATTATTGAACATTAATCACTGTATTTCCAGAGGTAAGAATGCTCTTATTTTAACCAACCTGTACTTACTCATTGACACATAGGTCATCTTTCCCAGGTCACTTGCTCCCTGTCTGATTGCTAGCTATCCAAATCCCACATGGGTCTCCATGTCTCCTACTTGGAAGATGTCTTCCTCAACTTACCATGATTTTTTTTTCTCTTTCTAGAGTTTCTTTCTGGGTTATATAATCCAACCTCTTAATCTATTCTCTGCAGTGACCTTAAATTCACACCCTTGCCTTTATTTCCTTCCTGGGTTTTCTGTCTACTAAATAACTCTACCGGATGAACAGAAAATCTCTAACTCAATCGACATAAAACACAGAAGACTCCACAGAGAAGCTGTGGACCTGCTGCCCAAGGACATAGGGCATGGTTTTGTTGAGACTTGGGCATGAGTCTCGAGATCTGAGAAAACTCCAAAATGTCTCTAAGTTTGTTGTGTCATATAAAAATTGAGTACCACTGGCTGCCCCAAGAAAGGGTGCTGCGAGTGTCGAAGCTAATCACCGCACATAGTGCCTGGAGGGACCCCGACCTGTAAGTGGGTCAGCAAGGGACAGCTCTTATTGGCAAGTATTCAAGTCTCTGTTGTCTGATTTCCCTTAGACCTGAAGGGTGTCATGGTCCTAGAAAGAGTTACTTGAATATGTCCATTACAAAATGTTATACATTTTCCTTATTTTCCAGTCTGAATAAATCATAGCTGCAATCTTTAACATTATATTCATTAAGAACACCATATCTATGTTTTACCAAATCTGCTAGAAATGAACAATCATTTTCAAATCCTTCACCTTTCTTTCAGTTTTTAATGTTATTCAAGTACATATATCTTATTTTCATTTATTTAAGTGTTTTAATAAAATGCATATAGGTAAGATATATTA
>PISX010036301.1:0-12092 GCA_004024625.1 Mellivora capensis | reverse complement strand
ACCATAAGTGACTCTTAATCTCACAAAACAAACTGAGGGTTGCTGGGGGGAGGGGGTTGGGAAAGGTGGGTGGGGTAATGGACATTGAGGAGGGTATGTGCTATGGTTAGTGCTGTGAAGTGTGTAAACCTGGCGATTCACAGACATGTACCCCTGGGGATAAAAATTTGTTTATAAAAAATAAAAATTAAAAAAAAAAAATTTATAATTTAGAAGATCCCAAAAAAGAAATCTCCAAGTCCACATGGACTTCACTGAAGAATTTTACCAAACATTCCCAAAATCTTGTAACCAGTTTCTTCCAGAAAACAGAACACTTTCCAAAGTACTTTATGAGGCCATGATTACTCTGATACCAAAACCAAAGGCAGCATACACAAAATATCTGCAGACCAACACTCCCCATGAACTTAGATGAAAAAAATCCACAATTAAATTTTACCAATCAAACTCAATGATGTATAAAAAGAATGATATACAATGACTAAGTGGGATTTATTCCAGGTGTGAAAGACTGATTTGATACTTAAAAATCAATGTAATCCATCATATCAAAAACTAAGGAAGAAAAAAATCCCATGATCCTATTAATAACCACTTATGATTAAAACAACTCTCAGTGTAAGGGAGATAAACCATAAGAGATTCCTACTCATAGGAAACAAACTGTAGGTTGCTGGAGGGGAGGAAGGTGAAAGGATGGGGTAACTGGGTGATGGACACTGGGGAGGGTATGTGTTTCAGTGAGCACTGGGCATTGTGAAGATTAATGAATCACAAACCTGTACCCCTGAAACAAATAATACATTTTATATTAATTAATTGAAAAAAAAATCACCAAAAAATTGAAATTAATTGAAAAAAAAAAAAAACAAACCACCAAAAAACTCTCAGGGCATTAGGAAGAGAAGGGAACTTCCTCAAACTCCTAAAGAGCATGAAGAGCATGTACAAAAAACCAAGAGCTAATATGCTTTATGATAAAATACCAAATCCTGAATATTTTCCCTCTTAAAATTGCTAAAAAGGATGTCATTACCACCCTTATTTAATACAGGCCTTGCAGTTCTAGCTATTCCAATAAGGCAAGAAAATAAAGCACACAGTTTGGAAAAAAAGGAAATAAAACAACTATCTATTTGCAAATGATGTAACTGACTATAAAAATGAACCTACAAGGAAATAACTGAGTTGAATAAGGTCACAGAATATAAGATCAACATAAAAAATCGATTTAACTTTTATGCATTGACAATAAGCAACCACCAAAATAAAAAGGCAATACCATTTATAAATGCTCCTGAAAAATGGAATACTGAGGTAAAAAAATTAATAAAATATGTACAAGATCTGTATGATAAAAATCATAAAATGCTAATAAAAGAAATTTTAAAAAATACTCGAAGAAACATGCTGTGTTCATGGATTGGAAGACAACAGAGTAAAGATGTTAATTCTCTAACTTCATCTATAGGTTTACATAATTCCTATGAAAATATCAGCAAGGGTTTTTGTAGACACAGACAAGCACTAATACTGATTCAGAGATATCATCAAAGACCTCTGATCTGTAGTATGGCCCTGCTCTTGGCCTCCAGAACCCTGTACTTTCCTAGAGGACCTCTTTCCATCCCAATCAACCTTCTGCTACTTTTTTTCAAAGATTTTATTTATTTGAGAGAGAGAGAGAGTATGAGCAAGGGGCAGAGGGAAAGAGATAAGTAGACTCCACAGGGAGCAGGGAGCCCAATGTGGGACTTGATCCTAGGACCCTGGGATCATGACCTGAGCCAAAGGCAGACTTATAACCTGAGCCATCCAGGCACCGAACCCTCTGCTATCTCTACGTCGTCAATGTAATTTTCTTTAACTTCCCCAATTTCTAATCAATCTTAATTTTTCCTAATATACCATTAGAATATATGTTCTTGATCCACTACTATAACACTTAAAAAAAGGTATTCCTGTCACCTCATAAAGCAACTCGTAGGAATTTTTTTTAAAAATTAATAAACACTGTTGATTGTGTCCTTTGATAAACAGACGTTTTTAAGTTTGGTATATTTCCATTTGTCTATTTTTGCTTTGGTTACCTATACCTTGCTTGGTGGTATAGCCCAGAAATCCCTGCCAAATCCAATGTCATGAAACTTTTTCCCTATGTTTTCTTCTAGTTTGGGGTCATACATTTAGTTCTTTGATCTATTTTGAGTTAATTTTTGTATATGGTATAAGGTAAGGATCCAACTTTATTCTTTTGCCTATGAATATCCAGTTAAGGATACAGTCCTTTCCCCCATTGAATGGTCTTGGCACCTTTGTATAAAATCATTTGGTCATATATCTGGGGTTTATTTCTAACCTTTTTATTCCATTCCATTTTTTAAAGATTTTATTTATTTATTTATTTAGAGAGAGCATGTGCAAGTACGGGGATGGGCAGAGGGAGAGAGAGAGAAAATCTCAAGATGCCATGCTAAGTACAGAGCCCAATGTGGGGTTCAATCTCACAACGCAGAGATCATGAATATCAAGAGATTAGAATATCAACAGCTGAATATCAAGAGAGTTAGACACTTAAGTGACTAAGTGACTCAGGTGCCCCTATTATATTGCACTGATCTGTACATCTGTCTTTATGCCACTACCACACTGTTTGAATACAAAGTGTTGTAATAAGTTTTGAAATCAGGTTTTCCCTAATTTGTCTAAAATAACCTTATCAGCCCAACATTCTGACCAACTGAAATAGCTTCCTGCCTCCAGATCATTGCTTACTCACCTGGACACCGTCTTCCCGTCACTTCCCTCACAACCATCCACGGCTCCTTCCCTTGCTCTAATGAAGAGATCACAGCTGGCTTAGATATAGAAAGCCCTGATTATAAGAAAAAAAATGGAGATGAAGTAGAAATCAAAGTACCCAAATACTATGATTCATAATTGGTTAAAAAATAAATAAATAAATAAAAGCACAAAATGTGTATTTGATAGTCTACAGACAAAAAAAAAAAAGAAAAAATTAAATACTCATATTCAGGTAAACTCAAGATAAAAAACAAAGCGAATAAATAGGTGATAAAATGCTATTTAAATTAGGTAAGCTTTCTGTCTCCACTTTGCTATTTGGAAAAAACAACCTCCTG
This sequence comes from Mellivora capensis, assembly GCA_004024625.1. NCBI lineage: Eukaryota > Metazoa > Chordata > Mammalia > Carnivora > Mustelidae > Mellivora > Mellivora capensis. Next base: position 8,946 of record PISX010036301.1, on the reverse strand, counting down.
AGTATGCTTATTTCAGATACTTTTCAATGTTAAATGAAAAGTTCTTAGCATGTAACTACCAAATGAAAATTGTTTAAAAGAGAGCACATTTGTTGTAGGAAATGGAATGGTGTTCATTTAAGCACTAAATAGTAAGTGATATTTCTTGACCCAGTCCATCACTACATTAATTGGGAAAGTTTAAAGAGCTTCACATCCAGACCCCATATGTATAGTTTTAACCTACACTACTGCACCCGCAGGTTTAGCACAGTGTAAATGAAAAAAAAAAAAAAGATGAAGTGGTTTCTTTGACCATTAGTTAACAATGAATTTATTAATATTAATATTAAATAATCAAATAATCAAGCATAAGTTTTAATGGCACAGAATTCCAATTCTGTTCTTTAATCATCAAGGAAGAACATCAATTATAAGGACCAGAGGAAAGGGTAAGGATGGGAAAAATACACCCCCATCTAAGGGTGCTCATTCCTATACAAAGAAAAAATTCATCTAGTCATTTGAAAGGTAGCCCTAAAATTCATAGTAAAGGAAGCAGAAATTCAAAGAAACAGATTCTAAATTATAAGAGGCAGATAAACTTACCCAGTGAAACCAAGTTGCTATAGGTCTCCAACATCACATCTTTGTACAAATTCCTCTGCATAGGATTCAGGCATTCCCATTCCTCCTGAGAGACATCTATAGCTACATCTTTGAACATCACCAACCCCTAAAATGACAGAGCACAGTTCTGTTTTTGAAATTATAAGAGATATTTTTCAAAAGGAAGAAGAGGTGCTAAAAGAAAGCATGAAGGAAAGGAACAGCATATATATAGTATATAGTGAGTATACAGGGAAAGGTTGGAAGCGTGTGACCTGGGTCAAAAAGGAATTTAGTGGAAATGAAGCAGAGTGCCTGTATGTTCTTAAAAATTCAGTTTCTGCAGACACATCCTCTTGTATAGAATGGAAAACTCTTGGATGACTCTTTCAGTCATCTAGAAAGTTAAAAAAATAAGTAGAGGTTTCCAACTAAGTGATATAGTTGGAAATTTTATAATCTTTCCAGAATGTCTTATGAAAACCTCCAACTTGAGAAAAAGGACTTGAAGATTTTTCTTCATCAGTATGATTTATTATGACATAACCATTTTTACTTTTCAAGCAAATTCTTTAGTAAATACCCAGTGCAGATTGTATATTCCAAGGATAGACAGAATAACAACTCCCATCCCATATGCTCTTCTTCCGTGTAACCTTGACATACCCCCACACCATTGGTATAATGTCTATGTCCTCGGCCCTTGAACATGATCCTGGGAAAACAGCTGTGACTTACTCAACTTATAAAGTATAGCAGAAATGACTATGTGACTTCTGAAGCTGGATTATAAAAATATCTCTCCACCCAGTGAGAACACCCTATACCAATTCTCACAATGTCTATTTGGAAAAGTCAAAATTGTGGAAAAGTTCAAAGATTTCCCATGTCTGATTCAATTAACCCTCCCTTACAACACCATTTCCTGTGAGGACATCTCATGTGGATGGCTGGTTTTTCTCCTACAATCTTACTCTGTCCTCAATCTCATTCTGTCCTCTCTTCTCCTCATTGCTGGTGCCAGCAACTATCCCTCCCCTAAAATCTAATGTCATCATTTCATCAGACATGCATTATCTCTACCTACTGCAGTGATATGCTAACATATAGATTTTCCTCATTCAGGAATTTTAGCTCCTGGCTCAGTGCCACCATCTCCAACACTACTCCTATCTTAATTCTCAGTGATTTCAAATATCTATATAAGTATTCCATCTATTATCCTGCCCTCCCAATTCCCTCCCTCCTCTCCAATGATCTTGTCTTCCACTCTAGTTCACTCTTTGTATCACTATCCAAGACCTCATCACTAATAGTAACTTCGACATCTCCAAAACATCAACTGTCTTTCTCTCTGGTCACATTTACATTGTCACTCACCACACTCATACCTCTTCTCCACTTCTTACCCAACTTAAATTCTATATTCAGCTAATCCTCCAACTTGATAATGACTCCTAATGTGAACTTCCTTTTCATACTCGCTAAGCAAAGCCTGAATCCTACATAAATCTCTCTTCCTATTCTCTCACTTTATCTATGTAGCCGAATATGAGTAGAGAAAACCACCAACCTTAATGACAAGTTTTTATTTTTATATTTTATTTTCCTTTCTTAAATGGTTCAGAAAAAAATAGACATTCAGATGTCTTACACCCACTCTTGTCCTTTTGTTTTTTCTTCCACCTCCTAACCCCTTATAGATGAGCAATTTTATAAGTTTCTTTATATATCTTTGCAATGTTTTAAGCAACTATATATATATATTCTACATATATATTATATATATTACATATTTATATATATTAAGGAAATATATATGTATCTTTCCACACTTTTACACAGAAGGGAACATACTATAATATATACACTGTTCTATGCTTGATTTTTAAATTCTAAAGTTAATGGTTTCCTTATTTTTCTATAGGTACATATCCTCCATTTTTTATCATAGTTTATTTAACCAGACATCTCCAGATGGACACTTGGTTGGAAACAACCAAGTTTCCAATCTTCTGCTCTAACAAAAATAGTATAATGAATACTCCTATAAATATGTCACTTTGTATACATACAGGCATATCTGTACCAGAAAGACTCAGAAATCAGATTGCTAGGTCTAAATGGAAAATGCATTTGTAATTTTGGTAAAGCCTGTCAAGTTGTCCTCTAGAGCAGCTGGACCACTTTGTCAGACACCAGCAATATATGAGAGTACCTGTTTCCTCACAGTCAAGGCAGCAAAGCATTTTGTCGAAACATTTTGTTTTTATCAATTTAATGTGATAAAGAAATTATTATATGTCAATAGAATTTTAATTGGTATTTCTTGGATTATGAGTTGAGTATTTTTCTTTTTTTAGGGCCTTTTATGTTTCTTTTTCTGTGAAATCTCTTTTCATGCCCTTTTGACTCTTTTTCTACTGGGCCATTGGTCTCTTTTTAAAATTTCTTAGTCTTGGGCGCCTGGGTGGCTCAGTGGCTTAAGCCTCAGCCTTCGGCTCAGGTCATGATCTCAGGGTCCTGGGATAGAGTCCCGCATTGGGCTCTCTGCTCAGCAGGGAGCCTGCTTCCCTCTCTTTCTCTGCCTCTCTGTCTACTTGTGATCTCTGTCTGTCAAATATGTAAATAAAATCTTAAAAAAAAATTTCTTAGTCTTTATAAGTTAGATGATAAGTTCAGTGTCTGTATGTGAATTGTAAATACCTTTCCCATTTTGTCATTTCTCTTCTGACTTTGCTTACCAATGTTTATTGCCATGCAGAAGTTTTTTATTTTTATGTAATCAACTTTGTTACTACTTTCTCTTTTAGTTCCTAGAGTTCTGAGTCCTAGTTAGAAAGTCCTTCCTCACATCAAAGTCATGAAGGAGTACTCCCATGTTTTAGTCTAGTAATATTATGATTGCATTTTTAAAAATTAAATCATTCAGTTTAACTAGAGTTTATTTTATATGGTAGATGAGATATAGATTGGGCTTTGTTTTTTGAAAATGGCTCTAGTTATCCAATACTATTTGTCAATAGCCTATCTTTAACCAAGGAGGCAAAATAATTGTATACAGAGAACTATAAGATACTGATGGAAAAAACTGAAAAAGACACAAATATATGAAAAGATTTTCCATGCTTAAGGAATGGAAGAATTATCAGTGGTAAAATGTCCGTATAACTCAAAGCAATCTACAGTCAATATAATCCTTCAAATCCCAGTGGAATTTTTTACAGAAATACAACAAATAACACTAAAATTTGTATGAAACCATCAAAGACCTCAAGTAGCGAAAGCAATCTTGAGAAAAAGGAACAAAGCTGAGACATCACATATCTTCATTTCAAACCACATTACAAAGCTATATAATTGAAACAGTATGGTATTGGCATAAAAACAGACACATAGATCAGTAAAACAGAATAGGGAGCCCGTACATATATGCTAATTAATTTATGACAAAGGAGCCAAGAATATACAATGGGGAAAGGACAGTCTCTTCAATAAATGATGCTGGGAAAACTGGACAGCCACACGACAAAGAATTAAACTGTACCACTCACTATCTTATACTTATACCATACATAAAAATCAACTCAAAATGGATTAAAGACTTGAATGTAAAACCTGAAATTATAAAACTTCTAGAGGAAATCATAGGCAGTAAAGGTACTTGGCAATGACTTTTTGGATCTGACACCAAAAAAGCAAAGGCAACAAAAGCAAAAATAAACAAATGGGACTACATCAAACCAAAAATCTTCTGTGAAACCATCAACAAAATGAAAAGGCAACTTATGTGGAGAAAATTTTTGTAAATGATGTATCTGATAAGGGTTTAGTAACCAAAATATTAAGAACTCATACAACTCAATAGCAAAAAACCCTTAACAATCTGAATTAAAAATGTGCAGAGGACCTGAGTAGACCTTTCTTCAAAGAAGACATAAAAATGGCCCACAGGTACTAGAAACAATCTAAGTGTCTTCCATTGGATGAATGGATACAGAAAATATGATACACATTCACAAGAATATTATTCAACCATTAAGGAAAAAAAGGAGGGGCATTTGGGTGGCTCAGTCAGTTAAATGTCCAACTGTTGTTTGTTTTTTTTTAAAAGATTTTATTTATTTATTTGACAGACACAGAGTGAGCACAAGTAGGGGGAGCAGCAGGCAGAGGGAGAAGCAGGCTCCCCACTGAGCAGGGAGCCTGATACAGGGCTTGATCCCAGGATCCTGGGATCATGACCTGAGCCAAAGGCAGATGCTTAACGACTGAGCCACCCACGAGCCCACCACAAGAATCAAGTGTCTGATTCTTGATCCCAGTTCAGGTCATTATCTCAGGATCCTGGGATCAAGCCCTACGTTGGGCTTCTCACAGGGGAGAGTCTGCTTGTCCCTTTCCCTCTCCCTCTACTCCTCCTCTTGTTCACGCTCTCAAATAAATTTAAAAATAAAATAAAATCTTAAAGGAAAAAAAAAAAGGAAATCTTACATTTCCAACAACTTGGATGGACCCTGATGGCATTACAATAGGTGAAATAAGTCAGACAGAAAAAGACTTATTTGTGAAATCTAAAAACAGAAAACAAAAATCAAACTCATAGATACAAAGAACAGACTGGTGGTTGTCAGATGGGGGGGGAGGGTGGTGAAATGGATGAAGCTGGTCAAAAGATATAAACTTCCAGTTATAAAATTAATAATCCCTAGGGATATTATGTACAACATAGTTACTACAGCTATTAATACTGTATTGTATATTTGAAAGTTGCTAAAAGACTAGATCTGAAAAGTATTCATCACAAGAAAGAAAACTTCTAACTACGTGTGGTAATGGATATTACCTATACTGGGTGATCATTTTGTAACATATTCATATACTAAACCACTATGCTGTGCATCCAAAATTAATATAATGTTACATACCAATTATATCTCAATAAAAAAGTCTATCTTTAGCATTTTTGCAGTTTTGAGATATCACTTTTATCAATATTAAATTACCATATGCAGCTGTGGGCTGGATGGTCAGCATGCCACAGATTGCTAACCCCTGGTCTAGATTCTCAAAGACAGAGATCATCAGACTGGATAAAAAAGCAAGACCAGGGACACCTGGGTGGCTCAATGGGTTAAGCCTCTACCTTCAGAGCTCAGGTCATGATCTCAGGGTCTTGGGATCGAGCCCTGCATCAAGCTCTCTGCTCAGTGGGGAATCTGCTTCCCGTGTCTCTCTCTCTCTCCCTGATTCCCTGCCTACTATGTGATCTCTGTCAAAAAAAAAAAAAAAAAAAAAAAGCAAGACCAAACTGTATCCTGTTATATGAGATACACCTAAAGGAAGTTAAAATAGGGACACTCGGGTGGTTCAGTTGGTTAAGTATCTGCCTTTGGCTCAGGTCATGATCCCAGGGTCTTGGGATCAAGTCTCTCATTGGGCTCCTTGCTCACTGGGGAGCCTGCTTATCCCTTTGCCTGCTACTCCCTCTGCTTGTGCTCTCTCTCACTCTCTGACAAATAAAATCTCAAAAGAAGTAAGTAAATAAATAAATAAGACCTTAAAAAAAAAAAAAAGGCTAAAGAAAGTTAAAAGGATGGAAAAAGATATGCCAGGCCGGGCACCTGGGTGGCTCCGTTAAGCGTCTGCCTTCATAAATTTTTAAAAATCTTTAAAAAAAGGATATGCCATGAAATAACAATAAAAGAAAGCTGAAGCAGTTATATTAATAAACATAATGCAAGAAAAAGAATATTACCACAGGAACATTTCATAATAAAGGTGTCAATTCATCAAGAGGATATAGGAATTTTGGGGCACCTGGCTGGCTCAGTCGGAAGAGCATGCAACTCTTGATCTCAGGGTTGTGAGCTTGAGCCCCACATTGGGAATAGAGATCACTTAAAAATAAGTAAACTTTTAAAAGAAGGACATAGCAATCCTAAGTATGCATGCACCTACTAACAGAATTTCAAAACATAAAGCAAAACGGACAGAATTGTAACAGACAAATCAACAGCTGTATTTGTAAGTTTCAGCAGTCCTCTCTCAGTAATTGATAGACCAAATGACCAAAAAAATCAGAAAAGATATAGAAGAGTTGAGTAGTACTACAAAACACTTGACCTAACTGATAAACACTCTATCTGACAATAGTATAACACAGTTTTGTTTTTTCCCAATGCACATTGAGCATTCGCCAAGACAGTCCACATTTTGGGCCATAAAACAAGTCTCAATAAATTTAGAAGGACTGATATTACAAAGTATGTTCTCTGACCACAAAAGAACTGAATAAATTAAAAATGAATTCTCAAAAAGCTATGAAAAAGTCCCTCAAAATCTGTAAGTTAAAGAACACTCTTGGGGCGCCTGGGTGGCTCAGTGGGTTAAAGCCTCTGCCTTCGGCTCAGGTCATGATCCCAGGGTCCTGGGATCGAGCCCTGAATCAGGCTCTCTGCTCAGCAGGGAGCCTGCTTCCTCCTCTCTCTCTACCTGCTTCTCTGTGATCTCCATCTGTCAAATAAATAAATAAAATCTTTAAAAAAAAAAAAAAAAAAAAAAAAAAAAAAAAAAAAAAAAAAAAAAAAAAAAAAAAAAAAAAAAAAAAAAAAAAAAAAAAAAAAAAAAAAAAAAAAAAAAAAAAAAAAAAAAAAAAAAAAAAAAAAAAAAAAAAAAAAAAAAAAAAAAAAAAAAAAAAAAAAAAAAAAAAAAAAAAAAAAAAAGAACACTCTTCTAAGTAGCCCATGGGTAAAAGAGAAAAGGGAATCTTGAGCTTAAAAAAAAAAAAAAAAAGAAAATTAAACCCGAATTACACAGAAAAAAAGGAAAGAATAAGATCAGTAATCAATGAAATAGCAATCAAGGCAAGGGCAAACTGGGGAGAAAAATCAATAAAACTAAAAGCTAGTCTTTGAAAAGATCAATAAAATTGACAAATTGCTAGTATACTGATTAAGAAAAAAGACATAAATTATTAAGATCAGGAATTAAGAGGGGGAGTATTACTATAGACCTGACAGGCATTACAAGGATAAGGGAATATCATAAACAACTTTATACTAACAAATCTGGCAACTAAATAGAAATAAATGAATTTCTTGAGAGACACAAATTACTAAACTGATTCAAGAAGAAATAAGACTGGGGTGCCTGGGTAGCTCAGTCGTTTGAGCCTCTGCCTTTGGCTCGGGTCATGGTCTTGGGGTCCTTGGAGTGAACACTGCATCAGTCTCCCTTTTGGGCTCAGGCTCTGGGATAGGTGGGGAGACTGCTTCTCCCTCTGTCCCTCCCCCCAGCTTGTGCACTTGCTATCTCTCTCCCTCCCTCTTGAATAAATAAACAAAATCTTCAAAAAAAAAAAAAAGAAAAGAAAAGAAAGAAAACTCCCAAAAGCCCTGTATCAATTTAAGCAATCAGTCTCCGCATGAAGAAAACTCCAAATTCAGATGGTGTGTTCACTTTCTACTGATGCTGTAACAAATACAGTAGCTTAAAACAACAAATTTATTATCTTACAGATCTGTATGTTAAAAGTCCAACAACGGTTTCACTAGACTAAATCCAGGTGCCAGCAGGGCTGTGTACCTTTCTGGTAGCTTAGGAAAGAGTCTATTCCCTTGCCTTCTTTCCTTGTCTAGCTTCTAGAGGCCACTTACATGGGTCATGGTCCCCTTCCTCCATCTTCAAAGCCAGTAACTTTGCATTCTCTAACAGGACTATGCAAGTCACATTCTCACATCTCCCTCTGATGCGAGGGAGGGAGATTCTTCAGATAAGAAAAAATAATGTATTTCAAAACTGTTAATTTAATAACATCTTTTTTTGCCACATAAGGTACCATAGTCACAGTTTCCAGGATTAGCACATAGACATCTCTAGGGTTCATGTCTCAGCTTATTGCAGATGCCTTTGCTGTTAAATCCTATCAGACAACTAAGGAAAACATAATACAATTCAATAAATTCTTCCAGAAAATAGAAAAGGGTGCATTTCCTGACTTATTTAAAAAATTAAGGTAGAATAAAGACATTTTCACATAAAGAAAGCTGAGAGTATTTATCATCAAAAGACACAAACTACAGGACATACTGAAGATCTTCAAGCTAAAAAGAAATGATACCAAACAGAAATTAAGATCTTAAGAAGCAAGAGCAACTAAAAATGGCATATATATGGATAAATAAAATGTATTTGCAAGTAATCCAATAAAGTCCTTTTTCCTTTTTTAAATAATTTTTTTATATTTTATAAACATATAATGTATTTTTATCCCCAGGGGTACAGGTCTGTGAATTGCCAGGTTTACACACTTCACAGCGCTCACCATAGCACATACCCTCCCCAATGTCCATAAAC
>PISX010036300.1:0-12084 GCA_004024625.1 Mellivora capensis | reverse complement strand
TCTCTTATTTGCTCCAATTTCATTTACTCAACTGGTTAGCATGTCAGTAGAATGTCCCAAGGAAAGAATGTTAATAAAGGTCCTTGACACAATTTTAGCTTTAAATAAAGAAGCCATTGAGTTTTTATCATTTCACTCTCTGTTATGCTTTCATAATGTTAATAAGGTTAATAAACTTTTTTTTTTTAATTGTTAAGAACAGGGGCTCAGTTGGTTAAGCGGCTGCCTTCCACTCAGGTCATGATCCCAGGGTCCTGAGATTCTCCTATTTCTCAAAGGTCCTGAATAAAGTCTTCTCACCATTTTAACAAGTGTCAGAATATTTTTTTCTTTAACATTAATTTAATTTTTCTACAGTTATGTTTGTGAGAATAGCATATCCTAAATCAGATTTGCTATCAACTTTTAAAAATCTATTTCTCTCTCCTTTCCTAGAAAAATTATATAATACACAAATTTTCTCTTTGTTCTCTTATTAAAGTAATGAGCATAATTTCATAGGTGAGTGTGTGCATACGGGTATGTGTGCATGTAAGTTGTTTTAATAAGTGCTTATGTTATTTAATGCCATTAGGTATATTCAGTTATATAAATTTTTTAAAATGCTTGTCAAATATTTAGGATTTTCTCAAAATTGTCCATTTGTTGCAAATATATTGGATATAAAGATTCCTATAATAGGGGTGCCTGGGTAGCTCAGTGCGTTAACGCTTCTGCCTTCGTCTCAGGTCATGATCTCAGGTTCCTGGGATCGACCCTCACATCGGGCTCTCCGCTCGGCGGGTAGCCTATGTCCCCCTCTCTCTCTACCTGCCTCTGCCTACTTGTGATCTCTGTCTGTCAAATAAATAAATAAATAAATAAATAAATAAAATGAAGATTCCTACAATAGTCTATTAATTTTTAAATTTTTTGCCCTATGTGTATTGTTAAGCAATTATGCCATGCCCTATGTAATTACTTATACTTCTTCTTCCTTGGTTAATTTTTCCAGATATGTTTCTCAGTTGTTACTGTTCTTCTTCTTCTTATTCATCTTTGTCTTCTTCTTCTTCCTCTTTCCCTCCTTCCTCTTACCCCTCTCCCCACCTCCCCCTCCTCCTTTTCCTTCCTTCCTCTTCTTTAGTGAATCCACTATTTCTTTTTTCCTACAATATAAATTTTTTTGGGTGTGTAATATTTATTACTTTTGATTTGCTTTGACTTTATTCTAAAGTTTTATTTATTAGCAGCCTGAATATCTAGGCCATCACTTTTCAATCTTTGCACATATGAATGCATTTAAAGCAAGACATTAATATTTATGTACTATTGCTTTTCCATCTGACAAGTTTTGATATTTAGTTTATTTGCTTCTGTTAGTGTAATTTTAAATATTTTGTAATATCAATTCTGTAACATGTTCTGCTGAAGAACTAGTTTAAATAATTTTTTTTAAGTTTTCACATGTTGGAGATTTTTTTGAAAAATATCTATTTATTACTTATTTTTAATTGTCTTGTTTCCTTTGAGCAAAATATCATCTTTGTCATAATTATTTTTATTTGCTTATACATGTTTAATGATTTCATAATTTTTTGTAAATGTGTTTAGATGTGTATTCTACATTTGATATATATATATATATATATACACACACACACACACACATATAAAACATAGATCATGATGGTTCATTTTGTTTTTCAAAACTATATATCCTTATCAATTTTGGTCTCATGTAACAATTGTTATTCCAGATTTTAATGATTAGTATTTGCTTTGTATGTGTTCCTCTGTTTTTTTAACTACTTACTGTTGACTTACTGCATGCATATCTTTTTATAAGTATCTAATACATAGCACAAAGCTTGTTTTAACCACTCTGGGAATTTCTTTTAAAGAAATATAATCAACTTTTATTACTTTAATGATATTACAACTGGATTAAGTCTGCTACCTTAATTTTTTTTTTTTGCTACCTTAATTTTTGTTCTATTTTCTTTGTTTTCCTTTATTTATTTTCTTGGCTGCTTTATATCAGATTGATTACATTTTATATACCCCTGTCCCTCTTCTGAAATCTTCTATTTAATTATTTTGTTTTTCAGATATTGCTTATTTTAATTCATTGTTTCTTTCTGTTGTTAAATTATGACTACTTCATGGTTATGTGATTTAATATATTCTCCAACTTGTCTTGCATTTAGTGTGGTTTCTATGTGAATATGTGTGCGTACTTAGAAATTCAAGAATAATAAAAATTATATTTTAAGCTCTTTGTAACATACTATATAGTCATGATTTGTAAGCAAGCTATTGTAACAAATACAATTATATGTATAAATATATATACATATGTTTTCTCATTCATTCAATTTGATTCTCTATTTACCTCCTCTACCTTGTGAAATTTTAGCCAATTCTATTCTCCCTTAATGGCTTCTTATGTATTCACTGAATACTCAATGTCTCTTATAAGTCTGTTTCAGATGCTAATATTGGGATAAGAATGGATGAGAAAAAGTAACTATAGTAATATAACAAAAATAAGGTACACATTGCTCTACAATGTTGTTTGATTTTTAAGGATAGAAAAAGTGAAATATACATTTCATAATAAATCCAATATTATAACAATGAACAACTTTCCATTTATATTTATTCTAATAATTTATTTAAAGAGCAGACTTAAGTCATAATCATTATTAGAGTTTTAAAAATCACATTAATCATCCTTCCCTCCTCTAGAAAATAGTTTTATACACAAAATAAATATATGTGACTAAATATATGAAATGAATATTGTGCTACATTTTAGAAATAAGTAATAATAATATTTTCTTGGTTACTAAATTGGTGTTTAATAAAAGAAATTATAACACGTTTACCCAATTAAATGGGTATCCATTCAAAAAAGAAAATGCAGTAGTTATAAAGAATGAATGTAGACATTGAATAAAATTATTATTTACTAGAGTATAATTAATAATGAATTATTCAATATTTATGTTAGCAGACATAGTTTACGTATCTTAAAGATTATATGTGATTTGGAGTAATGCAATTTTTTAGTCTCTTTCTTTCTATAGCTTCAAGAGAGAATTAGTGGTGGCAATTAGATTTGTAAGAAATCCTAAACCCCAAGACATTCTGTACCTGATTGTCTTGCCAATGAGGAAAAAAAAAATTACAGGAATTTTTTTGGCAGAGTAACACCTAATACATGATTAACTGATAAAATCAAATATATTAATTTCAGTATTTAAATGCTCCTTTGCTAACATTGTGCATTCAGCCAAGTTTGCTTTCTTAATTACTGCTCACCATTAGAGTTGAGAAATTAATTTTGATCAGAGTGCACATTCAAAAGAAAAATCTCTTTGATAGTTGGTAGGAAATATTACCAGGGTTATTTCATAGAAATAAACTGTTGAATGTAATGCTTTTAGAAAAAAAAGTGCATCAAAAGAATGTATGGAAACACACACACACACACACAGATGCCAGCAGAACTCTGCCAAGTTTTATTTTTTTGTGATTAGAAAATGAAAATGTAACAAAAGGCATTCACAATTTTCCAAATATGCAGAGGCTGCCTAAGGTTGAATTGTACACACACTATTCTTACTTCCCTGAATAGCATGACTGACCTTCTCCTTATGATAATCATATACAATCAGAAAAATACATGAACAAAAGTAAATGATTATGAAAACAAAGATCCCAATTCACGTTTTGAGATAATTCTGATGAAATGTCTTCTGCTTCAGACAAGGGATGAGGCAGTACTGAAAATAACTTGAATTTATTTTAAAATCTTAAGTGAATCTATGTTTTGGAGAGATTTGGAGGTAGTTCAGGAGCTACTTTTTCCTGACTGCGGTGGTTATGCCATTGTAAGCAACAAGGCATGAAGGGTATGGTCATGTTGTCTCACCTTTTAAAAATCTTCATCTCTCCTGGTTGTCTTTTAAAGTTGGCTTTGGTTCAGAACAATTACAGCAGCCTGCTGCTTGAAATTATTTGGAAGGATGTAAAAGTAAAGTGACTATGACTGTTAACAACTTTACTGTTAACCCTAAAGCTAGAATGTGTATTTTAAAGTTCAGTGGGTAAGCAGGAACCTATGTCCATTGCCGTGACTACATAAAATTAGATCCTGTAGTCCAGCTCTTCTAGATTCGTTAAATGTTTTGTTAAAGGTATCTCATATCCATTGTGAGACTATGCCTACATTTATTTCAGGGAAATTACATTTTAAAGGTAACATAGTGACATCATTTTTATATATGTATATTCTGTCTTCCATTTGTTAAGCTATTAACTCCTAGTGTTAAATTTTAGATTGGTCTTAAGTTTGTGACTCTTGCCTGCTTACTAAGTTTATCTCAAGACTCACCCTGCTGATTTCACTGGGACATTTAATATTGAATTAATCCCAGGGATGAACTGTTCTGCTCTTTTCTCCATATTGATAAGAAATTTCTACAGATTGCTAAAGACCAAAGTCAGATGAAAATAAATATATGAAATATGGTTCCATTCTGATATCCAAAAGATAGTGATAAGTCTGAAATTTTTATAGCTTAACAAGGAATATAGGCATATGATAACTGTATGTACTTAAAAAATAAGAAGATATTTCACTCCAATTCTCTTCCAGGGGAGAACATAGTTTTATTTTAAACTTTACTGTCAAAATAAGGATAAGACAACATTTTGGACATTATATTAGTTGGCTAGAATAACTGGGAACACTGGGGAATAGCTTCTTCCAACTCTCAAAAAAGAAAAAAAAGGCAACTATCAATTTTAAATTTTAAAAAGCAAAATTGTTTACAACTATATAAAACAAAATAAATAGAATAAAATAAAATAAACTGAACATTCATCATTAAACAAATGGACAGATTGTTGTATACCTATTTACTACTTAGCAATGAGAGGGGAAAAAGGTATTCATAAATTAAACAATATAAAAAAAATCTCTCCATATTTGTGATGAGTGCAAGAAGATCTCCAAAAGGCATAAGGAAACTATTAAGGGTGACTGATGTGTTCATTATACCAATTTTGGTTACAGTTTCATGAATGTATATATGTAAGACATGTTAAATTGTATACATGTGCAGTTTATTGTACAGTAGTTACACTTGAAAAATGTGTTTAATATTACTGACAAAAAATTTTGTATACACAGTCACAAAAATGGGAAATATGTTTGCAGCTGCAAACAAGGATAAAACTCTAACTTCAATCCTTTATAAAGAACTTCTAATACTTCATAAGAAAGTGACTCAGAAAGTTGAGCATATATGTAGGAGCACTAACAACACTGACTCCATCTTTGGCCCTCCATCTTGTTCATGACAAGTGAACTTACCAATAGCAGTATTGGTATGCAATGACCTCCCTGGCAGCATGTTCCAGACCCCATGCAGGTTAATGTATGTCATGACTGAAATGCGGGAGGTTTTTTCTGGTCTTCCCTAATGTGGTTCATGTAAGGGGCCACTTTAGGTGACTGTTACAGATGACTGGTACACAGAAGGCCGCACTTAAGATAACAAGTAGGGATCTTCTGGTGCACAGACAGAGATGTTTTAGATAACTAACTTGTGACCTCATCACCATGCCCCTCGCTCCATAAATGCTGGAAAGGGTGGAATGTTGCAGAGGATAGCTGCAGAGAAGAGTTGTTTGGTGCTCTGGATCGTCAGTCTGTTGGTCCATCCATCCATCCACCAGCCCGATGGCCCCTATCAGTAAGTAACTCTGATTAACATTCTGTGTAAATGGAGATGCTTGCTTTATCTTTCAGGTTTAAAGGGTCTTCTTGGGATAGAGGAAACTTTCCGGTCTTCTAACAATATACATGGTGAACTGGTATAGGACTGTTCTCAATATACTGTGTAGTGTTGTTGGTATTCTAAAATTTGTCTTTATGAAAGGATGTAGAAATATTTGACAATGTTGTGCATTCAAAAAAAAGAAAAAAGAAAGAGAAGCACATACATAGAAACTGGTATCATTCAGTGGCTGCTTCTAAGAATGGACACTGGATGATCAAAGAAAAAGAGTGGGGATGCAGTTTCTACTCTATCTTTTCAAACATATAAATGTTTATTCAAAATTAAGTTATGGCATAATTTAGGGCAGTTCAAAGTACAAACTGACCATGTTTGTACTTTGTACATGTATTTGAATACATTTACATTTCCTTTTGGTAGAATTTACTTACTAAGTGACAATTTAAAGACACAATTCATAAAGAAAAATGTTGATCCATTTAACCATTCTAATTTATAGATATTGTGTTAAAATGCTTCTATGAAGGCAAAAACATGATTAATAGGCTGTGAGAAAATATTTGCAATTCATATCTCAGGCTATGGACCTGTAGTCAGAATATATTTTGAAAAGTTCTACAACATCCAATAGGAAAAGAAAACAAAATTGTTAATAAAAAAATGAATAATTTGTGGAGGAAAACCAAGAGGTTCAATGAAAATATATGAGAATGTCCTACCTGTAGCCAAATAAGTGTGAAAATTTGTATTCATTCCTGGAATAGAGAGGAAGAATTAACTTTTTTTTTTTTTACATACTGCTATTGGTAAGTATTATACTTGCTTTGAAACAAAGTTTGTGAATATCTAATGATATTAATTTCAGATAATCCAGAAATTTATAATATGTTCACCAAAAAAACAGGTTATGAGCATGATTAACTTAGCCCAGATTTTTTGTAATATCAAAAAATGGAAAACATTACAATGTTCATCAATAAGGCAATTAATTCAAGATGATATGGTATGCAAACCCTTTGACTATCCTGCTGTTTCATATCAGGGTAGGTGGAAAAATAGATGATAGATGGATAATAGATTTTTCTAGACACAAAAATAAATATATACCAAGTTTATATCTCATAAATAATGTTGAATTTTTAAAAAATGTTTTAGTATTAATTTCATAACAGAAGTATGTTTTGAGAGTAAAAGAAGAACAAAACTTACGTGCTTATGTATAAATGCTTTGGAAAGATTCTCACATTTTCACAGGGGAAGAAAAAAACTGAATTGGTCTGAAAAGGATTTTTAAAGGCATTGTAATTATTTTGTAAAAAGGCAGAAAGGAAATGCATAACAAAAAAATAGTTAATTATATGTGTGAAGAATGTGTGTTTTGCCCCCCCTCCCTTAACATTCCTAACAATAAAAATAGGAGAGATCAAGGAGAGCTTGTTAATGCAGGCAGCTCAATAGTACAATCTCACTTTGGAATAAAAAATCCTAGTATATTATAATTATTTTTACATATATCCTCCCACCTCTGTGTATGCCTTGGTATTGTATTGCTAATGCCTGCCAAATGTCTAGTCCAGGACAATAATAGTTACCACTTAACAACTCTGCTTTCTTCCAAAATGTCATGTTAACTCACATATTAGAACTCACACAATTCCCTCCAAATTCTTTAAATTATTAGCTTAATTTTTAGATGAAGGATTGAGGTTGAGAAAGTTGTTTTAAGTTGATCAAGGTCATGTAACTTGCAAAAAAAAAAAAGCAGGTATCTGTACTTAGATATTTCTGACACCCAGACTTTTCCATCATACTGACAAATAAATATTGGTTGGATAAATGCTATATCTCACTCATTCTATCTGAAAAGTAAAATTTACGGGGTGCCTAGGTGGCTTAGTTGTTAAGCATCTGCCTTCCACTCAGGTCATGATCCCAGGGTCCTGGAATGAGGCTCACATTGAGCTCCCTGTTCAGCAGGAAGCCTGATTCTCCCTCTTCCACTCCCCCTGCTTGTGTTCCCTCTCTCTGTGTGTCTCTCTCTGTCAAACAAATAAAAGTTAATAAAATAAAATAAAATTTACTTTAAGGTCTATAGAGTTGAAATGTAGAGTTACATGAAACACTCAGCTAGAGAATGGAGGCAGCATCATTTTCTAAGAAATTGTGTGTTGGGGGAGGGGACCAGAGGAGAAGGATTCTATATTGCTCTAACTAAAAGATAATATGACTGTATTGTATAACAAAGGTGGGAGTTATTTATGACATCTGTCTATATACTAAAAATTATGTTAAAGAAATGTGAATAACATTGAGATATATTATTTATCTCTGGAATTATGTGACAACTCAATATAATTCATCAATTTGATTGATTTGTATACATCCCCTTTTGGACAGGGAAGTAATGCCCAACCCTGTAATCTTTATATATTTTATAAATATATAATATTATATATGATTTTATATAATAAAAATTTTAATTATAAAATATATAATCACATATAAATATATATTATATGTGTATATATAAATATATATATAATTTCCCTTTGAAAATTAATTTAAATATTTTTTATAAATTTGGACAACACAATTGCTGCATTTTCTTTATTTAATTTGGTAATAAGTCTGATGGAGAATGAAAAGGTATAAGAAGAAAATTTTCTTTCACCAGTGTGGAATTATTGTGTCCTTTGTGCCCTTATGAGCTCTAAGAGTATCTCATATGTTATGTGATTCACTGTAACACATGCAATTCAGTGTATATAAAAATGTTAGAAAACTGAGAAAAAAACTGTTATAGGCCACATAAATTCTCTTGATAATGCCAAAATTGATGGGTATCTGAAAATATGACATGTTTATGTGATTATTACCAGCTTGAAACAGCCATACTTTTGGAAACTTCAGCCAAAAACTAAATAATTGGCCCATGGAAACCAATAATGTGCAGACAGTGTTGAAACAGCCAGCAGCGTTTCTAAGGGAAATTCATTTTGTCATAGAACTTTTCCTTGCAGATAGGTATTATTTGTTCAGTAAGAAAAGTACTTTCAATTAAGCTTGCTTTATACATATTTTACACAGGTGCTGTAACCTACTGTTTCCAGGATGCTGACTTTATAAACAGTTTCTATTAGAGAAGCAGTTGATAGAAATACATCCATGCTTTCCTAAGCAAGTGCCTGAGGATGCAAAAGCAGGGGGTGAACAAGAAAGGGAGAGCGGACACGTGAGCTCATAAGTCAATGGAAGGAACAGGACTATAAATATTTTATGTGTCAGAAACCACATTTTTCCTTCCTCCAAAAATAAAAACGTGTTTTAACCACACTAAAAAAAATGCAACCTTTATTTTCTAATATATGTACAGAATCACTTCATTTTTCTTTTATACACTTTATTTTTTACAGCAGTCTTAAGTTCACATTAAAACTGAAAGGGGTACACAGATTTTCCATATACACCCTACCTTCACACGTGAATAGCCTCTCACGTTCTCACATTATCAGTATCACTCACCAGATGATACTTTTTTCCCCTCCTTTTCTCAAGTATGAACCTGTATTGATACATGATAATCACCCAAAGGCCATAGTTTACCTTAGGGTTCCCTTTGGTATTGTACATTCTATGCGGTTTTACAAAAATACAATGACATATACATATATTTGTCATTATAGTATCACATGGTGTATTTATTTTCACTACCCTAAGAATACTCTGTGCTCTGCCTCTTCATCTCTTTCCACCCACACCTCTGGCAATCAATGATTTTTTATTGTCTCCATGCCTTTAACAGTATCATATAGTTGAAATCCTAGAGGATGTAGACTCATCAGATTGGCTTCTTTTACTTAGTAATATGAATTTAAGATTTATCCATGTCCTACTGGCTGATAACTCAATTCCTTTTAGTACTGAATAATGTTCCATTGTCTGGATATACCACAGTTTATCTGTTCACCTACCAAACCACATTTTGTTTCGTTCCCAACTTTGGGCATGAACAGGCTGCGATAAACATCTGTGTACAAGTGCATGTGTGGCCATAATTTTTTCAACTCCTTTGGGTAATACCAAGGTACCCAACTGCTGGATCGTATGATAAAGAATATGTTTAGCTTTGTAAAAAAATAAAAATAAAAAAAACTGTGTTCTGTAGTATTTTGTATTTAACAACAATGAATGAAAGTTCCTGTTGTTCCATACACTCACCAGCATTAATGTCAGTATTCCAGACTTTGGCCATCCTAATAGGTATGTCATACCATCTTCTTGTTTTAATTTGCATTTATCTGGTGATCTATCATGTAGGATATATTTTCATATGCTTATTAGCCATAGTATATGTTCTATGGTGAGGTATCTGTTAAAGTCTTTGCCCCTTTTTTAAAAAATCAGGTTGTTCATTTTCTTATTGTTGAATTTTGAGAGTTCTTTGTATATTTTGGATAATGGTCTTTTATCAGATGTATCCTTTGGAAATATTTTCTCCCAGTTTCTGGCTTGTCTTATCTTCTTTTACAGAAATTTTTAATTTTAATGAAGTCCAGCTTATCAATTATTTATTTCATGGATCTTGCCTTTGATGTTATATGTAAAAAGCCCTTACCATATCCAAGATCACTAGGTTTTCTCCAATGTTATCTTCTAAGAATTTTATAGTTTTGTGTCTTACACTAGGGTCTGTAATCAATTTTCAGTTAATTTTTGTGAAGAATGTAAATTCTATGCTTAAAGACATTTTGCATGTGTATGTCCAGTTATTTCCACACCATTTCTTAAAGAGACTGCCTTTGTTTCATTGTATTATTTTTGCTACTCTGTTGAATATCAGTTGACTATATTTTATCCAACAATTCCTGGGTTCTCTATTCTGTTTCTTGATCTATTCTTTTGTCAGTACCACATTGTATTGATTACTGTAGTAAGTTGTGAAATCAAGTAGTGTCTCTCCTCCAAATTTGTTCTTAACCTTCAATATTTTATTGACTATTCTAGTATTCTTTTTGATTTTTTGGTCGTTGTTGTTTGCTTGTTTGTTTGGCTTTCCATATAAACTTCAGAATCATTTGCTAATATTCACAAAATAACTTACCAGGATTTTGAATAAATCATATTAGGAAGAACTGATGTTTTGAAATTATTTAGTTTTTCTATCCATGACCATGAATATCTCTCCACTTATTTGGTTTTCCTTTGATCTGTATTTTTCTTTAGAGATTTATTTATTTACTGGAAACAGAGACCATGTGAATAGAGGTAGGGGCAGAAGGAGAGGGAGAGAAAGTCTTAAGCAGGCTCTGTGCTGAGCTCAGAGCCCAACACAGGGCTTGATCTCAAGACCCTGAAATCATGACCTGAGCCAAAATCAAGAGTGGGACACTTAACCAACTGTACCAATTGTGTACTTGTAGTTTGTTCCTTTTTGATAAGGTATATTTATTCCTGAAGGATAGACCTAGCGCAAGATCACTATCCGTTCCCTTATTGATGGGCATTTGGTTGTTTCCAGTTTCTTCTTATAAATGAAGATGATATAAATATTTTTGTACTTGACATTTATGTGGCTATACATTTTTATAACTCTTGGCAAAAAAGCCAAGAATTAAATTATTGAGCTATTTGGTAACTATAGAATATAGAGGAAATATATACAGGAACTGCAAACAGTTTTTCAAAGTTTTACCATCTTATATCCTCACAAGCATAGTTGAGAGTAGAAGGACATCACTTCCTGACTGACATGTGGTATCTCTCATATTTTTAATTTGACCTATTTTATTGGGATTGAAGTGGTATAATATTTTGGTTTTATTTTGTTCCCTAATGATTAATGACAGTGAACTCCTTTTCTTGTAATTTTTGGACATTACTATATCTTCTTAGCTGATGTGTCAGTTCAAGAGTTTTGCTCAATTTTATTGTTGTTGTCTGACATTTTATTACTAATTTGTAGGACTTTTTTAAAACTATATCTTGCATACAAGTCTTTTGTTAAATATATTGTGCAAATATTTTCTTCCAGTCTGTGACTTACTGTTTTCTTCTTTATATTAAGTGTATGTTTATAAGATACATAAGATTTTCATTGTGAAACTGTTCAATTTCTATATTTCTTCTATTTTTTTATATTTCTTCTATTTTTATTGATTTCTTGTTTTTATTACTTTATCTTTGCTTACCTATTGTCTATATGGAAAAGACAGCAAATATAGTCTCCTTTGTTTTCTTCTAGAATTTTTATATTTGGTTAAAGTTTGGTTAAAACTTAGGCTTGGGATCAATG
>PISX010036299.1:0-12100 GCA_004024625.1 Mellivora capensis | reverse complement strand
CCCATGTCCTCCATGTTATTTGTTATGCTCCACAAATAAGTGAAACCATATGATAATTAACTCTCTCTGCTTGACTTATTTCACTCAGCATAATCTCTTCCAGTCCCGTCCATGTTGCTACAAAAGTTGGGTATTCATCCTTTCTGATGGAGGCATAATACTCCATAGTGTATATGGACCACATCTTCCTTATCCATTCGTCCGTGGAAGGGCATCTTGGTAAGAAAAATATTACCAAAGAAGAGATTGCACATTAAATTTACCCCAAAATGTTGGAGAGAGGGCTTTGAACCAACAGCAAGATGAGCCGCTCTCAGACAAGCCTCCACAGGTGGACCTGGCATGTGTAAGGAAGAAGCCCTCACCCGAGGCTAGTGACACAGAGTAGCAGCTAGCAGAATCAGCTTTCCCAGCCGCTTCCAAAACGGACATATAATCTCACCCACTCCTTAGAAGAATCCTGCGTATGAGGTAGGTCTTATTGTCATCGTATTGCTGATGAACTATAATGGTGCAGGCTAAGAACTAACGCTAAGCCATGCCCTGTGAATCTCATGTTTATCATAAGCTCGGGACTGTTAGTAAGTAACTTGCCAAAGGTCATGCCAGCTAGGAAGTGGCAAAACCCAAATGGCTAAGCGTTCCAGCTGATCTACCCACGTGTAACCCAAATGCAAGTGTGGGGCGATTCTGTTCATCTGACTGGTAGACAGGGTTTACAAGCATTATGTGCCCAAATGGGGCTGGTTTTTGTGTATATCTGCCATGATTTTGTACTGCCTCCTTTTTCTGTCCACTGATTCCACAAGCTACAACACTCTTACTGTTTTCACTGTAAACTTCTTAAAGAAAGGACAGATGTTTGAGTCACCTTTCCCTCAAAAAGGTCATCTCAGTTGCGCCTGGGTGGCTCAGGTGATTAAGCATCTGACTCTTGATTTCGGCTCAGGTTATAATCTCAGGGTGGTGAGATCGAGGCCCATGACAGGCTCCTCCCTGGTCATGGAGCCTGCTTAAGATTCCCCTTCTCCTTCTCCCTCTGCCCCTCCCCCCATCATTCGTGTGCATGTGCGCTCTCTTTCCAAAAAAATTGACCTGTCATCATAATGCTTAATTTTCTATGCCAACTTGAAGGCCACGGGGTACCCAGATTAATTATTATTTCTGGGTGTATCTGTGAGAGTTTTTCCAGATGAGATTAGTTTTTGAGTCGGTGGACTTGGTAGAGCAGATGAATTGCCCTTCCCAGCTAAGGTGGACATCTCCCAATCCTTTGGGGATCCGAATGGTTTGACAAAAGGTGGAGGAAAGAGAGATATGCCCCCATTCTCCTGCCTCACTGCTTGAGTCAGAACATCTCATCTCATCATTTATACCATTCGTTCCCTGTTTTTCAGGCCATCGGACTAGGACTGATTCACACCAACAGCTTTCCTGGGTCTGCAGCTTCTAGACAGCAGACCGTGGGACCTCTCAGCCTCCATACTAGTGTGAGCCAATGCTTCATAATAATTCTCCTTTTATGTGTGTGTGTGTGTGTATACACACATACATATATATATATATATATATGTATGTAAGCACATATATGTGCATTATATATACATAATTTTTTAAAGATTTTGTTTATTTATTTAACAGAGAGAGAGAAAGAGCATGAGCAGTTAGAGTAGCAGGCAGAGGGCAGGCATAGGGAAAGGGAGAAGCAGGCTCCCTGCTGAGCAGGGAGGCCAATGCAGGGCTCCATCCCAGGACCCTGGGATCATGACCTGAGCCAAAGGCAGACACTTAACCGACTATACATATTATATTATATGTATATATGTATAGATTAGGACAATCCTAATACAGTCATGAAAATGGTATATAAGGAATAAAATAAAGAAAATGGATATGGTAAAGAAAAACAGGAGCAAGAAAGAAGGGAGGGAGGGAGAGGACATGAGTCATAGAAAACTCGGGCTTATTGCAGTGGTTTCCAGAGCAAAAGATTTGAAACCTGTTAACTTATCATTCCAGTATCCAAAAGAAATATTCTAGAGTGGATTGCTGTCATCCATTAAAATATGCTTCTGCCGTCCAGATTGATCAGACTCCTTCTGAAATGATTTCTCCACCTTCCAGCCATGGTGAGTATATGGTGAGGGGAATTCTTAATTCTGGGATCCTGGAGACCTGAAGTCTCTTGCAGTCATTATGCTGAACATTTATTGTCACTCCATGTTGTTACTAAACCCCCAAGACAGGGAGACTGAGCTGGAATGGGGAGGGAGCTCTTATCTTGTGTTTCTGTGGGAGAAAAAAGAGAGTACTGCATGGGGAACTTAAAAAAAATCCATCAGGATTTTTTTTCCCTAAGATTAGAAGAGCAAAATGAAAAAAATACAGAAATTAAAACTAGAATCAGAGAAAGAACTGCATAATACAGTTGTATACATAATAATACACATAATCAGGCCAGTCTGCATAATACAAGGATTTAGAAGGCCCTTAAGTCTCTAAGTGAGAGAAAAATAAGAAGGCAACCCTCAGTTTGTACCTGGTAAAGGCTACAACTGCAAAACTCTAAAAGTAACTATTGTGAAAGTGAGTGGTCCATTTAATGTCACTTTCAATGAAATTTATTCCTTAAGTATGAGATTAAAATGTTATAATCACCACAGGATTGTTATGTTTTACATTTCATGGAAGTATGATGTACATACATACAGAAAATGCCCATCCATGATTGTACGGCTGTATGAATTTTCACACATGCTGAATACGCCCTTATAACAATCACCCTGATCAAGAAATGGAACATCATCAGCACCTTAGAAACCTCCCTCACGTTTCCTTTCATTTTGTATCTTTTTTATCCTTTTTTGTGAACAAAATAAGAGAGTGTGCGTTCCTTTGTGCCTGGATAATCTGGCTCCACCTTATAAACATAACAAGGTTCGTTTATACCATTACGCACAGTGTAGATCATTCCCACTGATGTCTTGTGTGGATTTAACACAATTTATCTTTCCTACTGTTGGTGGGTGTTTGTGTCTTTCTCCATTTTGAAGCAATTACAAATAGTGCTGCTGTGAACATTGTAGGATATGTCCTGTGTTGCATGTGACGTGCATACAGACTTCCTAGGAGTTGAAGAGATGTTCTTAGGTACCTATCTCCATCCTATGAGATATGTATACAGCATGAGCAGATAGACCCTGACCATAGAGTGGCTGTGCCAATTTCACACACCCTTCTGAACTGTATGAGCGTTCCAGTTCCACATCTTCACCATCACTTGGCATTTCTCATCGTTTTCCATTTAGCCATGTGGGTGTGTAGGTAGTAGTTTCTTCCTGAAATTTTAATGTGCATTTTCCTGATAACTAATCAAGTTGAACTGGCAGTTGGATATTCTCGTTTGAGCAGTTCTGGTTCATGTCTCTGCCGTTTTCTGATCCAGTTGTCATCTTTTTTCCCCCCTGATTTGTAGACTTTTTTTTAATATATTCTGGACATGATTTTTTTTCTTTTTTTTTTAATTTTTATTTCTTTTCAGCGTAACAGTATTCATTGTTTTTGCACCACACCCAGTGCTCCATGCAATACATGCCCTCCCTAATACCCACCACCAGGCTCCCCTAACCTTCCACCCCCCGCCCCTTCAAAACCCTCAGGTTGTTTTTCAGAATCCATAGTCTCTCATGGTGGACATGACTTTTTTTTCAGATACACATATTGTAAATACATCATCCTATCTGTAGATTATCTTTTAATTCTTGTGATAGTGTATTTGTGAACAAAATTCTTCATGTAGTGAATTTATGCTTACTGTTAATTATTTTAAGTGTCAGATTGTATTGTAAAAGTACATTTGAATAAGTTCACAGACCTGTTACATGTATTTCAGTGACCATTGTGATAGAACCCATCAGCTTGGATGACGGGAGTCAAAACCCCAATAATCTTCCACCTACTGGTGGCATGCTGAATTGCAGGCACAACACAGCATAGAAAAAGAGCTTCCTCACAAGGAAAACACCAAGAGTCAAGAGACAGAAAAGACAACAGTAGATGTTATAACACATTCCTTAACTGCTTTGTTATTTCTTCCAAACATATACTTGAAAAGGATCTGTGACCCAATGGATCAGGGAAATTATACCAGAGTGAAAGAATTTATTTTCCTGGGTGTTACCCAGTCTCGAGAACTGAGCTGGGTCTTGTTTGTCTTCTTGTTTATAGTGTATATGACAACTCTGCTGGGAAACCTCCTCATCATGGTCACTGTGACCTGTGAGGCTCACCTTCACACCCCCATGTATTTCCTGCTCCGCAATCTCTCTATCTTGGACATCTGCTTTTCCTCCATCACTGCCCCCAAGGTCCTAGTGGATCTTCTATCAAAGAGAAAAACCATCTCCTTCAATGGCTGTGTCACTCAAATGTTCTTCTTCCACCTTCTGGGAGGAGCAGATGTTTTTTCTCTCTCTGTGATGGCCTTTGATCGCTACATAGCTATTTCAAGACCCCTTCACTATATGACTATCATGAGTAAGGGACGATGTACTAGCCTGGTGCTGGCCTCTTGGGTGGGCGGCTTTGCCCACTCCATTGTGCAGATTTCTCTGTTGCTTCCCCTCCCCTTCTGTGGACCAAATGTTCTTGACACTTTCTACTGTGATGTCCCTCAGGTCCTCAAACTTGCCTGCACTAACACCTTCACTCTGGAGCTCCTGATGATTTCCAATAATGGATTGGTCAGTTGGTTTATTTTCTTCTTTCTCCTCATATCTTATACAGTCATCCTGGCTATGCTGAGGTCTCACACTGGGGAGGGGAGGAGGAAAGCCATCTCCACCTGCACCTCCCACATCACTGTAGTGACCCTGCATTTTGTGCCCTGTATCTATGTCTATGCCCGGCCCTTCACTGCCCTCCCCACAGATAAAGCCATTTCTGTCACCTTCACTGTCATCTCCCCTTTGCTCAATCCAATGATCTACACCCTCAGAAATCAGGAAATGAAGTCAGCCATGAGGAGACTAAAGAAACGACTAGGGCATTCAGAAAGGATTTAAGTTATGTAAGAATGAGATAGCCCCCAAAGGTAAGTATAGACATTAAACCTCACTTTCTCAAAATGGAAAGAGATCACTTTAATGCCAAAAACAAAGGGGTATCTGTGGATATCATGGAGTCCTCAAAGAAGTGGATTCTGTAGTATAGTATGTGCTAAAGGCCTCCAGGTGACACTGCTTTAAGGTGAAGCTCATTCATCACTTCCATTACTCACTTTTAATTATTCATTCTGCAAATATTTTACAGAGCACACATAATGTGCTTGACAGTACTAGGATTCAGATTGCTGAAAAAAGATTAAATATAGTCACATTCCTAGAGCCATACCCCAAAATGCATTAATGAAGATATGAGCAAAGTGCTGTGGGAATACTGCAGACACTTTACCTCAGAGTTTCAAAAGGCACTTTCTAGTGAGTAGACATTTTCAAGGGGAAGAGACAGAAAAACACAACCCAAGAAAAGAAACCAGTATTACCAATGGGGAGAGACTGGTATAAAAATATGCCACATTTGTGCAACAGTGAGCTCAACGTAGCCATGAAGTAGCGCACTCGTGAAGTGAGAATACCACTAGTGGACATTTACAAGGAAAGTCGGGAAAGTAGAACTCCATTTGTGGTCCCTTAAGTGATGCAAATCCATGATGTCTATTGGGAAGAGAGGATCCTCAAATCACTTCAAGGCCATGGTTTCTTCCGAGACAGAAGGAGGTAATGCTGTGAGTGGGAGCATTCATCAAGAAATAACAGTGATGGGGACGCCTGGGTGGCTCAGTTGGTTGGACGACTGCCTTCGGCTCAGGTCATGATCCTGGAGTCCCGGGATCAAGTCCCGCATCGGGCTCCCAGCTCCACGGGGAGTCTGCTTCTCCCTCTGACCTTCTCCTCGCTCATGCTCTCTCTCACTGCCTCTCTCTCAAATAAATAAATAAAGTCTTTAAAAAAAAAAAAAGAAAGAAAGAAAGAAAGAAATAACAGTGATGGGTAAAGGCTGTGGACAGCTCACCTGGATCTGAGCAAGGCTTAAGCAAATAGAGATGCTAAGCTCTCCCCTGATGAAAAAAACTGACTCCTCATTGTATAGTAGGGTTATCCCAATCACAGATGAGTCAGGCCCAAATTCCTTATTGTTTCTGCACATAGGGAACCCACAACTTTTTAACACTTCCCATTCAATCCATTAAAAGGTAAAGAAAGGGTCATAAAAAACATGAAGGCTTAATCATTGAAACTGGGAATTTGCTAGTCTTTGTAATGAAAGGGATGAGAAAGATACTGGAGAAGGTTTACCTAACAATCCAACTGATGTTTTGCTGGGATTGATTGATTTAACTAGACTATGTCTTTCTTCCTGATAAAGCTCAAGCCACAAAGCTGGCACTTGCCTGTTAGAGTAGATAAAATGCTGTGACAAAAACATCCAAAATCGGGACGCCTGGGTGGCTCAGTTGGTTGGGCGGCTGCCTTCGGCTCGGGTCATGATCCCAGCGTCCTGGGATCGAGTCCCACATCGGGCTCCTTGCTCGGCAGGGAGCCTGCTTCTCCCTCTGCCTCTGCCTGCCACTCTGTCTGCCTGTGCTCACTCGCTCTCTCTCCCTCTCTCTCTGACAAATAAATAAAATTTAAAAAAAAAAAAAAAAAAAAAAAAAAACATCCAAAACCGAAGTACTTAATAACTAGAGTAAAAATGTATTTCCTGATAGTGGCACAGGCCAACGCTGGTCTTTAGAAAGACTTGTTCCATGCATCATTTAGAGAGACAGGTTTCTTCCACCTTGGGCTCCACCTTTCTTGAGGTCCTAAGAATCTCTCCATTCATCCAGCAAATAGAGAAAGGGAGAGAGGATTAAGAATCCCCTTATTCTGAAGAGGTGGGGAGCACTGGGGTGGCTCAGTTTGTTGGGTGTCCAACTGTTGGTTTCAGCTGGGGTTGTGATCTCAGGGTCATGAGATTGAACCCTGGATGGGGCTCCATGCTCAGCAGGGAATCTGCTTCCCCTTTCCCTTCTCCCTCTGCTCGCCCCACCAACTCATGGGCATGCATGCTCTGTCTCTCTCTCTCAAATAAATAAATAAATCCTTAAAAAAAGTTGTAAAGAATTGTGGGGAGAGGGGAAGGGTCATTATTGGCCAGTCCTTAGAGTGGTACATTCCACTTCTGATTACATTCCATTGACCAGCCCTTGGTCATATAATCCCAATTCACTGCAAGGGAATCTGAAGAATGTAATCTAGCTCTATTACTAGAAAGAAAAGGAGAACATGAAAAATGGTGAACTCTAATGATCTGTCCCATACCTATGATTCTGTGCTAAAAAATCACAAATGGATTAGATCACAAAGACTAGACTTTGTCTCTAAAAGGATTCTTTTAATGTGTAGATGTGCTGAAAGTAGTGCTGGACCCTTAGATACAGAGAACCAAGCCAAAATGGAAGAAATTTGGGGAAAGGAAATTAAATTTAAAGGAAGGGGAAGGGAATCAAGGTAAAGGTAATCCTGGAAATTAGAGTGACAGTAAATTGGAATATCAAGTCCCAAAAGCTAAAACACTGGAGTAAAATGCCCAGAGAAGATTGGCCTGGTAGACACCCTTAGAGAAGACAACCTTTACCTAACCCCATAGCTGCCATCGGCTAATTGTAAACAAACATTTATTAATGCATTAGAAGCTCCTACAGAGATGATTGTCTTTTCCTTTGTTGATTGTCCTTTTCTATGTTCTGTTCCATTCTTACCACTCAAAAATGTTCTGAGTTATTTTCCAACATTAGACACACGTCTCCAAGCATTAAAATTCCAATAAAGACATAAATTTGTCTGAGGCTAGATCCATCTTCAGACCAAATGACCATATACCACCTGGTTCCATCTTTGCTCTGGCATCGTTGTTCTCCAGAGCTTATGTACTTTTCACAATGATGCCTCTTTTTTATTTTCTACCTCTATGTTGACTTCATCTTGAGCAAAACCTCTGTGACTGGGTGGAATTTTAAGTAACCAAAGATGTGTACGATCAGAGCTTATGTTCCCCAGTACAAGATTCTACAAATGATAGCAACCCAGAAAAATGTGCCCATGAAGCTCCCCTTGGACTGTTTAGACATGCAAAACAATCTGATCAAACATAGTGAGGAAAAGCAATTGAATTCATGAAAATGCCATTAATTTACTTCTCTTGCAATATCACATCACATAATTACTTGGATTAATCTATATTTTTCTCCAGGTAGAGCCATATCCTTAGGTAACTATGACAAATAAACTGATTCTAGCTTATCCTACACAGGTTAATATGCTTGATCCTACCACCTGTGACTTTTTTCTATATAAGGAAAGTTGATTTTAAATTCCCACGGTATTTTTTAATCAAGTAAACATATCAATATATGCAAACCAGCTAGTTTAGGAGTGATCTTGTCATTCTGGACTTCTCTGAGAAACTCAAACTCTTTCAAGTTTGAAAGAGTTCTCAACATAGCTCTTATTCAATAAAGAAAACTATCAGTTCAGCACTGAGTTAGTGACCTCACTCCATAACATATTACCCCAAAACTTAGTGGCTTAAAACAACACAGTTTGTGTGTGTTGGGAACCAGGCATGGCTTAGCTAAATCTTCTGCTTCAGGGTCTCTCACAAGGTGATAGTCAATGTGTCAGCTGGGAACTACTGTCTCATTTCAAGGTTCACTGGGGAAGGATCTACTTCCAAGCTCACTCATAGGATTGCTGGCTAGAACCATGAGCTATTGGGATGAGGGCTTCAGTTCCCTGCTGGCTGTTGGCTGGAGCCCATCCTCATCTCAGGTCCTTGCCATGTGGACCTCTCCAACATGGCAGCTTACTTCATCAGAGTGAGCAATCAAGGCAAAAGAGTGTGCAGCAAGATAGAAGCCAGTCTTTTACAGCCTAGTTTTAGAAGTGACATCCTACCACTTTTGCTGTACTCTATTCATTAGCAGCAAGTCACTAAATTCCCTCCACACACAAGAGGAGGGGATTGCACAAGAGCATGAATATCAGGGCCAAGACTTGCTAGTTCTAGAAGTAAATTAAGAAAAACTATTGCAAATTATGAAAGAAACCTAAAAATTAATTTTAATTTTTAAACTTAAAAATTAAAATTAATTTATTCAGAAAAGGTTACAAGAGACAAAAGAAAATGGGTAGTGAGGAATGTCAGAGGTGATTCAGAGCTACTGAGCCCTTGAGACAAGCAGACAATAGTGCCAGCTACAGCAAGAGAAGAATTTATTTATTAATAATAATGATCAAATCAAATGATCAGATCAGATCAACTTTTTAATTTTTTAAGGTTTTTTTGTTTGTTTATTTATTTAAGTAATCTCTACACCCAATGCAAGGCTCAAACTCATGACCCCAAGAGCAAGAGTCACATAGCCCTCTGACTGAGCCAGCCAGCACCCTCAGATCAACTTTTTTAAAAGATTTTATTTTTACGTACTCTCTACAACCAACATGGGGCTTGAACTCACAACCCCAAGATCAAGAGTCACAGGAGCTACCAATTCAACTAGCCAGGTACCCCTACTATAGACATTTTCAGTTGGAGGTATGCAGTGTCCAAGAGAGACCATCCATAGATCTATGGTGAGAGACAAGGTTTCCAAAATGATATAGGGAATGAGATGAGAAGCAAACTGCAACTTTCTGCTTTTAAGACCTCTGGAATCATAGGGCCCAGAACATGGTAGATGCTCAATAAATATTTTGCAGTTGGATATTTGATGAATGAATAGTACCAACATATCTTTTATCTGCTTATATCCCCTCTTCATATGAGAAGTTTGGTGGAACACAAAGAGAAATGCATTTCCCAATCTTTATGATGCTTCTGATGTATATCAACAGGACAACAAGCAAACCATCTGCCTAGAAAGAAAAAAATTGGAATAAGTTGGAAAAAAATTGGAAAAAATTGGGCTGAAATACACTCTATCATTCATTTTCCCTGAGTTCCTACCTCTTAAGGAGGCAGACTCCTGTT
Organism: Mellivora capensis; assembly: GCA_004024625.1. Classification (NCBI taxonomy): domain Eukaryota; kingdom Metazoa; phylum Chordata; class Mammalia; order Carnivora; family Mustelidae; genus Mellivora; species Mellivora capensis. Next base: position 2,026 of record PISX010036299.1, on the reverse strand, counting down.
TGTCCCCTGAAAGTCCTTCAGGCAAAGATATTTGGGCTCTAAGCCCAAGGTCTAGGAGGATTCATCTCCTCCCCTACATTAGGAAAACTGCAAAACCAAAGTGTGTCCTCCACTGCATGAGTTCTTAATAACACTCCAGGGAGCTTCGTCCCAAAAGGAAAAGTCTGGCTACTTGAGTTAGCAGTCACATCCAACAATAATTCCCTTTGGTGAGCTTCTGCCGGTTCTGGGGCTGAGAGACCAGTACTCTTGTCAGGGGCACCACAAGGCAACATGATAGGACTGTGATAGTACCATGCAGAGACGATTCTTGGAGCTGCCCTTTGCCTCTGACAGGAAGAAAGAAATCCTGACCCAACCAACCCTCAGATGCATATCTGCCTCAATGGAGAATATTCCTTGACAGTTAGCGTCTCCTAAGGTCAGTGTACGCAGCTGAATGGCCAGCTCTAATTCTAACATGTAGGGATTCGAGTTTGGGACCTTTAATGAGGTCATTTCATTTTGAGGTGTGCTCGTGTGTCTGTGTATATGGGGCCATGCCCAGGCAATTTTGAAATGTCACTGTGAATTACAAAAGCGTTTTGAATATTAATAATGCTCCTGCATATTCTATTATGTATATTAAAGCTAGAAACCATAGTGATGACAAGAAGAGGAACACATTCTTTGATACAATGGTGGTGGCTTGAAGAGCATACAGAGAGATCAGTTGTAAAGAGATGGAAAGGGGGGCGGCAATGTTTGCTGGACAGTGGGGCTGGGGGCTCCCTCAAGCTGGGGATTCCATGCCACTCAGTAAGCCTGCTTTATTAAGGTGGCTCTACCCAGACAAGATTCTGAAGAAGAACTTTGGGATCTTGAGTTTGTTCTTGCCAAAAAAAAAATCCAACATATAAATCACACTTGTCTGTTGTCTTTCTTCTTTTTTGTTCCAAGCAGACATATCCATACACTGGGGCTCTCTGTCATCCTCCCATTCTCCATGTGTTAGGTTTCTAGTTCCACATCCCTTTTTTGCACAGAAGAGCACCTTCTGGTGTTCAGAAGAGCACATTTTGGGTATTTATTGATGATTTTGATGACTTGGTCATGCTCGTGACTAATATCTGCACAGAACCTCATGCATGTGGGTTTCAAAGCCCATTCTCTCAGGTGCTACGACCAGCTGCCCCTGGGAATTCTTGACATCAGCAATTTTTCTTGTCACCACCAGTCAGCTTATAGTTAAATATCAAGAAACAATCCGAGGTTAATTGGGATTATTATTGGGTAGGCAATGGGCAGAACACACAGTCTTGACTAGTCATAAGGTAATTAAGGCTATATTATTTAAAACAACTCAGCATTAAAGCTCCAAAGGCCTGGAAATTACCCAGATCAATGGGTCCACTTAATATTGTTCTGTGCTGTGCAGACCTCACCTACTTTCAAAAGGACTTAAGGCAGCAAATGCTCCCATTTCACTGATGATAGGACTGATCCTCCTGGAGTTCACTGCCTTTAAGGATTCCATTGTTGATCCGTGAAGGCAACTGGAGCTCCTGTCCCCAACCTGGTGTCTTTCCTCTGCATCACATTACTCCATGCCACAGTTCAAAATAAAAACAAAACAAAATCCTCCGTGCTTTCTCTAAAAGTACATGTGTTCTGACCATTTTATTTTTAAGATATTTTTTTAAATCTTTACTCTGAAGAAAATGTCTGGCCCTTTTTTTTTTCCCTCTTTTTTTTTAAATTTTATTTTATTTTTTTATTTCTTTTCAGCGTAACAGAGTTCATAGTTTTACACCACACCCAGTGCTCCATGCAATGTGTGTCCTCCACAATACCCACCACCAGGCTCCCCCAACCTCCCACCCACCGCCCCTTCAAAACCCTCAGGTTATTTTTCAGAGTCCATAGTCTCTCATGGTTCATCTCCCCCCCAATTTCCCTCAACTCCCTTCTCCTCTCCATCTTCCCATGCCCTCCGTGTTATTTGTTATGCTCTGCAAATAAGTGAAACCATATGATAACTGACTCT
>PISX010036298.1:0-12094 GCA_004024625.1 Mellivora capensis | reverse complement strand
CTTCCGATACCAGTCCGGTGTTCCTGCTCGGCTTTACCTGCCCACTGGCGTCTTCTGCCCCCGTAGAGATCCTGACGAGTAGAATTTTGATCTCAGGCTGATTTCATGAGTGATCGGTGTTCCTTAGTAGGTAATCAGCTCACTTTAGGGGACAGGTTGAACCAGAGCATCCTCCTAGTTCCCCGCCATCTTGTCTCCCCCGTCAGACATTGCTCTCTTGCAAAGGAAGCTATCTGCCAAAGCTGCACTCCATGCACCCTCCTTTCTGTGAGGGAAGTGCTGGGCCCCTTCCTCATGCTTTCCTCACACAAGCTGGAAAATGCTTCAGTCTTCAGAAACCAAGTGGCTGGTGGAAGGGCAGTTTCTGGCAGCCCCTGTTTCTCAGTTTCAGGGACATGGCCCCTTCCTTTGGCTATCAAGCACACGTTGGAAAATGCTTCTCTCCAGAGGAAGACAAGTCACACCTGTGAAGGAATGGTCTCCCCCAGCATTGCATCACAGAGTGGAGTCTGGGCCACTCTCCTTATGCCTTTGCCCCTCTAAAGAACATGTAGCACAGATGGGCATGAAGGACAGTTCCTCCACTGTGTTGTTGCTCGGGGGCAGGAATATGGCACATACCTTGGGCTCCTCCGATCAGCACGTGCAGACTAGGGTACTCTCTGCACTACCTGGAAATTGCCCTTGCTTTCTCCACCCCCGAACCGGCTGCAGTCGTCTGGGAAAGTGTTAGAAGCCGAGCGTTTTCTGCCCAGTGCATTTCTTCCTGCCTCATTTCATTTCCATTTCCCTGCAGCATCCACACAGAAGTCTGCCAACACTTCTATCTTCCAGAAGCCATCTGCCAGCCCTAAGCTGCATGGTATCCAGACATGTTTCTCAGAGTTGAGACAATAGCACGCTTGGCCTCAGTCCTGAAAATGCTTCCAGCTTCAGGGGATGAGATGTGAATGAAAACTGGTCCCTGGGCAGTGCTCCTTCTTTCTCTGGGGGAAGCCCCTCCAGTAGGCCCTTCCCCCAGTCTGCCCCATGGCCTGTTGAAAACGTTCCTCTCTTCGCAAAGGAAGCTGTCTGCCAAAGCTGTGCTCCATGCACACTCCTTTCTGCCAGGGAAGTGGAGGACCCCTTCCCCTTGCTTCCTCACACAGGCTGGGAAATGCTCCTGTCTTCAGGCAGCCAGAGGTTGGTGGAACGGCAGCTTCTCATGGCCGCTGTTTCTCAGTTCTGGGGACATGGCCCCTTCCTTAGGCTGTGAAGCACACATTGGAAAACTCTTCTCTCCAGAGGAAAGAGAAGTCAGGCCTGGGGAGGGACGGTCTCCCCCAGCGTTGGTTCACAGAGGAGTGCCTGTGGCATGCTGTTTATGCCTTCCCCCTCTGCTCTGCCACACACAGGGCTGCTGGGAGGGATGGAGATGGTTCCTCCACAGGGTTGTCTCTCAGGCTTTGGCATAGGCCACTTGACCTACATGTCCACACTCACACACACACACAGCTGAGTGCGGTCCTCTCTGCATCATAAGGCCCCCACCCACCATTGCTTTCACAAACAACTGGTCGGGCTAGAGTCATCTGGAAAGACATTCCGAAGCAAGGCACTGTCTGTCCCATGCCATTTCTTCCTACTTCACTTCTGTTTCTCTTCTGCCTCCACAGAGCTCAGAAAAGCATTCTAGTTTCCAGAAGCCAGGGCTCAGCCATGAGTTGCACTTTACCCATACTGGCTTCTTCGAGTGGAGCACACAGCCCTTTCGACTCCCTTCCATCCCAGGTTTGGGGAAATGCTTCTAGGATCAGGGGAGGCAATGGGAGTTGAAATTGGTATCTCTGCAATGTGTCTTCTTTATCCAGTAAGCTCCTGGTGCTCTCCACCTTCTGCCACACACAGTCTGAAAAATTTAGAACACAAGGAGTTTGTTGAAAATGGCAGCCTAAACACCTTGTATCTCCGAACAAGCTAAATGATGCTCTCCTTCAACTTTTGGTCCCCTTCAAAAATGCTTCCAGCTTCAAGGAAGAAGAGGTGGCTGTAAGGCTGTTGCATGGCCATGTAGTGTCTTAGAGCTATGGGCACACAGCACAGTCCTTTGGCTTCCACGCATGTATTTGAAAACTCTTCTATGCCCAGGAAATGAGATGGCCATTGAGAGTAGTGACCCTGCACTCTCATTTCTCAGAGTCAAATAGAGGGGATGTCTTAATGACGCTTTCTATAACAATATTCCAAGTGCTTCATTCTTCAAAGCAGAAGTGGGTAGCTGAAGGACTGTTCCACAAAAGCTGTTTTCTTAGTATTATACTAGGAAAACTTGGTACCTTCATCAAATATTCCTGGAAAGTGGCATTCGACACATAGCCTTTTTCTCTCCAAGGTCAGTACATGGCTCCTTCCTCAGGCATGGGGACATACGTTGAAGACACTTGTGTTTTCCCATAAATGAACGGTGGTTAATGCAGGTTCTCTGCTGTGTTCTCCCTGAGTTCTGTCTAAACGTGGTGGTCTTAAGTTAGGCTCCCTCACCTGCCTTTTCATACACCCCTCTCGGCCTACATCAAGATGTTAGTCAGAGGATGCATTGTACTCTGCCTTGTTTCTCAGAGTTAGGTACGGGGCACTTTCTTTATGACTTCCATGTGTTTATCTGAAATGTCCCCTGTCACTATGACATATGCTCTTGGTTGCAAGTTACATTCTGAACCAACAGGTTTCTCTGAGCCTATAGCACTTTCCTTATGCTTTCCCATTCCCCTTTGCAAAGGGAGTTTAGTTTTTGTTTCTGTTTCCCTGCAGCCATGTTTCTTAGGGCACTTTCTTCTGAGTCCACCTCTACATTTGCAAGCAGCTTCCATCTTTCAGTGAAGGAGTTTCAAGTTCCCTGTTCTGTCTCAGAGTAAAGAGTATCACACATTTCAGTAGAGTACATTCTACTCAGAGTGGCAGCATTAAGGTTATGTGTATGGCACTTTTCTCTCAGTGCTCTTCCTCAGAGTCAAGGCTATCACACCAAACAGGTACATTCGGAAACCTACAGGATGTGTGATTCAGCACATAACTTTTTGAAAATTTCCACATTTGTGAAACAAGATCATAGCTAAAAGCATTTGTTACTCAGAGTTAAAGCTTATGGCAGTTCCCTAAAGCTTCCACACACACACACCTTTGAGGAGGCTGTTTTCTTGCATCAACATACTCGTTGAAAGTTGCACTTTTCTAAGAGTTGGCTGACCAGGGTTACATGTATAGCAGTTTCCTCACGTTTTTGTACATGGCAGAAAATGCCCCTATTGCCAAGAGAGCAGACGTTCATTGCATGGCACTTTCTCTACAGTGTTCTGGGACAATAGAAAGAGGTTCTATTAGTGAATCTTCTTCAGGCATCACCACATTCATTGAAATTGCTTATCCCTTCAGGAAAGAGGATAGTACAAAGATGGTCTCTGGACAGTTTTGAGGTGTGAATACAGTGCATGGCACTTTTCTTAGCCTTTTTAAATGTGAATTGGGAGAGCATTATCTGTGGCTGTCCAAACTGACTATGTCTGTTGAAAATGCTTCAAATGTCAGGACAGAATTTTGCCTAAGGACAGACTCTCTACAATTTTGAAAGTGTAGAAACATTGAAAATTTTGGAACTGACAGTTTTGAGCCTTCAAGTATAAGGTCCTTCTGTTAGTCATCGCAAACACACATTTCTAAAAACCTTCTGTGCCACTCTCCACTAATATCTCATGTTCTATAAGAAGAATGTTTAGGGCCAAAGGCGTTTTTTTCAAGGTGGCTGCCTAAACACGTTCTTGTTTCTCTGTGCAAGCAATATGAAGCTCTCCTTCAGCATTTACAGGCCCTTTGGAAAATGCTTCCAAACTTCAAGGAATAAGGAAGGGGTGGCTGAAAGGCGGTTGCTACGCCGTGTAGTATTTTAGAGTTATGGGCACACAGCATGGTGCTTTCTTTGGCTTCCATGCATATAGTTGACAATGTTCCTGCGCTCAGGAAACAAGATGGCTTCTGAATGGTGTGGCCCTGCAAACTCGTTTCTCAGAGTTCACTAGGCCGGGCATCTTCTTAGGCTTTCACTAACAATTTCCCAAGTGCTTCATCCTTTGGGCGAGAAGTGGGTAGCTGATGGCGGCACCATGAAAGTTGTTTCCATTCTTAGAGTTATATTAGAAACTATTTGTACCTTCCTCAAATGCTCATGGAAAGGGGTATTTGACGCACAGCATTTTCATCTCCATGAGCAGTACTTGGATCCTTGCTCAGGCATGGGCACACAGGTGGAAGACGCTTGCATCTTCCCAAGGCTAAACGTTGCTGAATGCAGGTTCTCTGCTGTGTTCTTTCTACATTCTCTCTAAATGCACAGGTCTCAATTTCAGCCCCCTCACCAGCCTTTTCACATACCCTTCTCGTCTAAATCAAGACGTTAGTCAGAAGACGCATTGTATACGGCCTTGCTTCTCAGGCTTACAGGCGGAGCACTTTCTTTAAGTCTCCCACAAGTTTATGTGAAATGGCCTCCGTCACCATGCTCTAGCTCTTGGTTGCTAGATACATTCTGCACCAACAGGTTTCTTGGAGCGCATGGCACCTTTCTTATTCTTTTCCATTCCCCTTTGCACAGGGAGATTGGTTTTTGTTTCTCTTTCCCTGCAGCTGTGTTTCTTAGGGCACTTTGTTTTGACTCCGCAGATACTTTTGGGAGGGGATCCAGCATTAAGTGAAGGAGGGTCACGATCAGTGTTCAGATTCAGAGTCAGGGAGGTCACACATCTCAGTGAGAGTGGAAGGATTCCAGTTATGTGTATGGCACTTTCCTCTCAGTGTTCTTTGTCAGAGTCAAGGCTATCACGCTAGACAGGTATGTTCAGATACATACGGGGTGTGTGATCCATTATGCAGTCAGCGGCATGGATGTCCGAGACTAGCGCACTACCCAACTCTTCATGTAATTCACACAGTCAGTTCCAACAGCTTCCAAGTTTCGACAGTCTTAAAACTGTCACAAGTCCATCCTAAAGCACACTTCCCTCACGATGTTTGAAGACTTTTTGACAGAGGTAGACAGTTTGGGTGACCACAGGTCGTGCTCTTCAAATATACATTTTGGAAGCCTAAGAGCCTTGACTTTACACACAGTATCCAACCTGCCCAAGGTCCGTCCTTGTTCTATCTTCTTTCCTCAACTGGGAAGACACTGTCACGAATGGGTGTCCACCTGAAGGCATTTCACTGAACACAGACCTTTCTATGGTCACCAGAATGGATGTCCGAGACTGGGGCCCTGTACGTGACTCTTCATGTTTCCCACACAGTCAGTTCCAACAGTTTCCAGGTTTTGACAGTCTCAAAACTGTCGCGAGTCCGTCCTAAAGACACTTCCCTCATGAAGTTTGAAGCGTGTTCGACAGAGGTAGACAGTTTGGATGACCAAAGGTCGTGCTCTTGCAATATATGTTTTGGAAGCCAGAGAGAAGTAGCCTGCACTTTAATCACAGTATCCAACCTACCCCGAGTCCATCCTTGTTCTATCTTCTTTCCTCAACTGGGAAAACACTGCCACATATGGGTGTCCCCCTGAAGGCATTTCACTGAACACAGACCTTCCTATGGTCACCAGAATGGATGTTTGAGACTCTTGCCCTGTATGCGACTCTTCATGTTTTCAATACAGACAGTTCCAAAAGCTTCCACATTTCGATAGTCTCAAAACTGTCATGAGTCTGTCCTAAAGCACACTTCCCTCAGGACCTTTGAAGCATTTTAGACAGAGGTAGGAAGTGACCAAAGGTCGTGCTCCTCCAATATAAGTTTAGGAAGCCTAAGAGCCATAGCTTGCCCTTAACTCACAGTATCCTACCTGCCCCGAGTCCGTCCTTGTTCTATGTTCTTTCTTCCACTTGGAACACATTGCCATGAATGGATGTCCTCCTGAAGGCATTTCACGGAACAAAGACCTCCTATGGTCACCAGTATGGACGTCCGTGACTAGGGCTATGACGTGATTCTTCATGTTTCCACACAGTCAGTTCCAACAGCTTCCACGTTTCAACAGTCTCAAAACTGTCGTGACTCCATCCTAAAGCACACTTCCCTCATGACGTTTGAAGCATTTTGGACAAAGGTAGACAGTTTGGGTGACCACAGGTCGTGCTCTTCCAATATACGTTTTGGAAGCCTAAGAGCCATAGCCTGTCCTTAACTCACAGTATCCAACCTGCCCAAGCTCCAACCTTGTTCTATCTTCTTTCCTCAACTGGGAAGACACTGCCAAGAATGAGTATCCACCTGAAGGCATTTCACTAAACACAGACCTTCCTATGGTCACCGGAATGGATGTCTGAGACTAGGGCCTTGTATGCGAATCTTCATGTTTTCAACCCAGTCAGTTCCAACAGCTTCCACATTTCGACAGTTTCAAAACTATCATGAGCTCGTCCTAAATCACACTTCACTCAAGACCTTTGAAGCATTTTGGACAGAGGTAGACAGTTTGGGTGACCACAGGTCGTGCTCTACAAATATATGTTAAGGAAGCCTGAGAGCTGTAGCCTGTCCTTAACTCACAGTATCCAACCAGCCCAAGGTCCGTCCTTGTTCTGTCTTCTTTCTTCATCTGGGAAGACACTGCCACGAATGGGTGTCCACCTGAAGGCGTTTCCTGGAACACAAACCTTCCTATGGTCACAGGTATGGATGTGAGAGACTAGGGCCCTGAATGTGATGCTTCATAATTTCAACTCAGTCATTTTGAACAGCTTCCATGTTTCGACAGTCTCAGAATTGTCATGAGTCTGTCCTAAAGCACAGTTCCCTCACGAACCTAGGGCCCTGAATTCCACGCCTCATATTTTCAACCCAGTCAGTTCCAACAGCTTCCACATATCGACAGTCTCAAAACTGTCACAAGTCCATGCTAAATCACACTTCCCTCACTACGTTTGAAGCGTTTCCAACAGAGGTGGACAGTTTGGGTGACAACAGGTCATGCTCTTCCAATATATCTTTTTGGAAGCCTAAGAGACGTAGCCTGCAGTTAACTCACTGTATCCAACATGACCAAGGTCGGTCCTTGTTCTATATTTTTTCCTCAACTTGGAAGACACTGCCATGAATGGGTTTCCATCTAAGGGCATTTCACTGAATAGACCTTCCTATGTTTGCCGGTATGGACATCTGAGACTAGGGCTTTGAATGCCATGCTTCATATTTTCAACCCAGTCAGTTCCAACAGCTTCCATGTATCAACAGTCTCAAAACTGTCGCGAGTCCATCCTAAACTAACTTCCCTCAGGACCTTTGAAGAGTTTTCAACAGAGGTAGACAGTTTGGGTGACCACAGGTTGTGCTCTTCCAATATAAGTTTGGAAGCCTAAGAGCCATAGCCTGCACATAACTCACATTATCCAACCTGCCCACGGTCCTTCTTGTTCTATCTTCTTTCCTCCACTGGGAAGACACTGCCATGAATGGGTGTCTGCCTGAAGGCGTTTCCCTGAACACAGACCTTCCTATGGTCACAGGTATGGATGTCCAAGACTAGCGCCCTGCACTCGATCTTCATTTTTTCAACACAGTCAGTACCAACAGCTCCCATATTTCTACAGTCTCAAAACTGTCTCGAGTCTGTCCTAAAGCATACTTCCTTCATGATGTTTGAAGCGTTTTCGACAAAGGTAAAGAGTTTGGGTGACCACAGATCATGCTCTTCCAATATTCGTTTTGGAAGTCTAAGAGCCGTAGCCTGCACTTTACTCACAGGATCCAACCTGCCCAGACTCCTTTCTTGTTCTATCCTCTTTACTCAACTGGGAAAACACTGCCATGAATGGGTGTCCGCCTAAAGAATTTTCACTGCACATAGAACTTCCCATGGTCACCGGTATGGACGTCCAATAGTAGGGCTCTGTATGCAACTCTTCATGTTTTCAACACAGCCAGTTTGAACAGCTTCCATGTTTCGACAGTCACAACAAAGTCGCGAGTCCATCCTAAAGGACACATCCCTGATGACGTTTGAAGTATTTTTGACAGAGGTAGACAGTTGGGATAACCAGAGGTCGTGCTCTTCTAATATACATTTTGGAAGCCTAAGAGCCCTGGCCTGCCCTTAACTCACAGGACCCATCCTGCCCAGATTCCGTCCTTTCTCTATCTTCTTTCCTCAACTGGGAAGACTGCCACGAATATATGTCTGCCTGAATAAGTTTCACTGAAAACAGACCTTCCAATGGTCACTGGCATGGACGTCCGAGATAGGGCCCTGTACGGCACTCTTCATGTTTTCCACACAGTCAGTTCCAACAGCTTCAGTGTTTCGACAGTCTCAACACTGTCACGAGTATGTCCTAAAGCACATTTCCCTCACGAAGTTTGAAGTGTTTTCGACAGAGGTAGACAGTTGGGATGACCACAGGTCGTGCTCCTCTAATATACGATTTGGAAGCCTTAGAACCATAGCCTGCACTTAAATCACAGGACCAAACTGCCCAGAGTCGGTCATTGTTCTATCTTCTTTCCTCAACTGGGAAGACACTGCCACAAATGTGTGTCTGCCTGAAGAAGTTTCACTGAACAGAGTTCTTCCTATGGTCAACGGTATGGATGTTCAAGACTATGGCCCTGTCCACGACTCTTCATGTTTCAACACAGTCAGTTCCCACAGCTTCCATGTTTTGACAGTCTCAACACTGTTGTGAGTCTGTCTTGAAGCACACTTCCCTCACGACGGTTGAAGCATTTTTGACAGAGGTAGACAGTTGGGATGACCACAAGTCTTGCCCTTCCAATATACATTTTGGAAGCCTAAGAGCCATAGCCTGCACTTAACTCCCAGGATCCAACCTGCCCAGAGTCCATCCTTGGTCTATCTTCTTTCCTCAGCTGGGAAGACACTGCCACGAATGGGTGTCCACCTGAAGAAATTTCAGTGAACACAGTCCTTCCTATGGTCAAAGGAATGGACGTCCGAGACTAGGGCCCTGTACGTGACTCTTCATGTTTTCCATACAGTCAGTTTGAACAGCTTCCATGTTTCGACAGTCTCAACCCTGTTGCGAGTCCATCCTAAAGCACACTTCCCTCATGGCGTTTGAAGCGTTTTTGACAGAGGTAGTCAGTTGGGATGACCACAGGTCGTGCCCTTTCAATATACGTTTTGGAAGCCTATGAGCCATAGCCTGCACTTAACACACAGGATCCAAACAGCCCAGGGCCCTTCCTTGTTCTATCTTCTTTTCTCTACTGGATGACACTGCCACGAATAGATGTCCACCTTAAGAAGTTTCACTGAACACAGACCTTCCTGTGGTCAATGGTTTGGACGTCCGAGATGAGGGCCCTGTACGCTACTCTTCTTGTTTTCAACACAGTTCCAACAGCTTCCATGTTTCGACAGTCTCAACACTGTCACGAGTCCATACTAAAGCACACTTCCCTCACGACATTTGAAGCATTTTCTATAGAGTTAGACAATTGGGAGACCACAGGTCGTGCTCTTCCAATGTAAGTTTTGGAAACCTAAATTCCATAGCCTCCACTTATCTCACTGGATCCAACCTGCCCAGGTTCCTTCCTTATTCTATCCTCTTTCCTCCACTGGGAAGACACTGCCATGAATGGGTATCTACCTGAAGAAGGTTCAGTGAACACAGACCTTCCTATGATCACTGCACACTGCAGAGAATATGTCCTTCAGAGAACATCTGCTCTCTGTGGTAGAGGGGCCTTTTCAGCCATGGGCAAAAATATGGGGAACCTGCTGCTCCACATATAACCCTGGTCTGGCATCTCTGTGGAGGATGCACATTTGAACCAACCTCTTCATGCAGGACACAAGCTCCTCAAACGTGAGTGTGGAAGCGATAGGGAACGGCCATGTGCTTAACTCAGAGAAAGAAGACATTTTCGACTATCATTGGTTACCCGAAATGGGAATGGTTCCAGTGGTGTGGCATTGGAATCACACAGTGTGGATAGTTCTTCACGTCCTGTATGGTGGGGTAGCCTTGACCATGAGAAAGAGCACCGAGAGAGGAGTGTTCTCTATGTAACCCTCATCCTGCCACTCTGAGGAGAATGCATTGCCGTGTGATGTGTGAGTCCCTTGATTCTGACACAGAACACGAACTTGAACCTCCTTCACAGAACGATGGAAGCCCATCCACAAAGTATGTGAAGACTCAGAAGGGAGTGCCATAAGATACAGGACAGTGGGGAAACAGAAACAGAAACTCAACACCCTTTCCAAAGTTTATGTTAGAGCACTAGAAAAAATGCTCTGCACGCAGATAAACCTGTTGGTTCACCATGGAACTTGCCACAAAGAGCAGCTGTCATGGTGACTGCGGACGTTTCAGAGAAACGTATGGACGTCTGAGACTAGGGCCCTGTATGCGACTCTTCATATTGTCAACACAGTCAGTTCCAACAGCTTCCATGTTTCGACAGTCTCAAAACTGTCATGAGTCCATCCTGAAGCACACTTCCCTCATGAGGTTTGAATCATTTTCGACAGAGGTAGACAGTTGGGATGACCACAGGTCGTGCTCTTCCAATATACGTTTTGGAAGCCTAAGAACCATAGCCTGCACTTAAATCACAGAATCCAACCTGCATAGAGACCTTCCTTGTTCTATCTTTTTTCCTCAAGTAGGAAGACACTACCATGAATGGGTGTCCACCTGAGGAAGTTTCACTGAACACAGACCTTCCTCTGGTCACCAGTATGGATGTCCAAGATGAGGGCCCTGTACGTGACTCTTCATGTTTACAACACAGTCAGTTCCAACAGCTTCCATGTTTCGATAATCTCAACACTGTCATGAGTCCATCCTAAAGCACACTTCTCTCATGAAGTTTGAAGAATTTTCAACAGAGGTAGACAGTTGGGATGACCACAGGTCGTGCTCTTCCAATATACATTTGGAAGCCTAAGAGTCATAGCTTGCTCTTAACTCTCAGGATCCAACCTGCCCAGAGTCTGTCTTTGTTCTATCTTCTTTCCTCAACTGGGAATACACTGCCATGAATGGGTGCTTGCCGGAAGAAGTTTCACTAAACCTAGACCTTCCTATGGTCACCTGTATGGATGTCCGAGACTAGGGTCCTGTATGCGACTCTACATGTTTTCAACACAGTGAGTTCCAACAGCTTCCATGTTTTGACAGTCTCAAAGCTATCATGAGTCTGTCCTAAAGCACACACCCCTCACGATGTTTGAAGCGTTTGTGACAAAGGTAGACAGTTGGGATAATCACAGGTCCTGCTCTTCCAATATATATATTTTGGAAGCCTAAGAGCCATAGCCTGCACTTCTGAAAGTATCCAAACTGCCCAGAGTCCGTCCCTGTTCTATCTTCTTCCCTCAACTGGGAATATACTGCCACGAAGGGTTGTCCGGTGAGGAATTTTCACTGAACATAGACCTTCTTCATATGTTCACTGCACACTGCAGAGAAAATGTCCTTCAAAGAATGTCTGCTCTCTGGGCAAGAGGGGCCTTTTCAGCCACGGACAAAAATGTGGGGAACCTGCTGCTCCACACGTCATCCTTTCCGTCAACGCTGTGGAGAATGCACCTTTGAACCAACCTCGTATTGCAGACACACGGCCTCCTCAAACGTGAGTGTGGAAGCGATAGGGAAAGGCCATGTGCTTAACTCAGAGAAACAGGACGTTTTCGACTATGATTGGTTTCTGAAACAGGAAGGGTTCTAATGGTGTGGCGTGTGTAATCACACAGTGCAGATACTTCTTTTATTTTTTTTTTTTATTTCTTTTCAGCGTAACAGAGTTCATAGTTTTACACCACACCCAGTGCTCAAAGCAATGCATGCCCTCCACAATACCCACCACCAGGCTCCCCCAACCTCCCACCCCCGCTCCTTCAAAACACTCAGGTTGTTTTTCAGAGTCCATAGTCTCTCATGGTTCATCTCCCCCCCAATTTACCTCAACTCCCTTCTCCTCTCCATCTCCCCATGTCCTCCGTGTTATTTGTTATGCTCCACAAATAAGTGAAACCATATGATAATTGACTCTCTCTGCTTGACTTATTTCACTCAGCATAATCTCTTCCAGTCCCGTCCATGTT
>PISX010036297.1:0-12105 GCA_004024625.1 Mellivora capensis | reverse complement strand
TCTGCCCTAAAATTGTGAACATCATCCCTGGTGGCTCTCAGTTCTGCCCTAATCAATTCCATTTGGTCGTCCATGGCTTTCTCCAACCTCTCTATTGCCTGGATAATTGTTAGCCTGAATTCCCTTTCCTACATAATGTCTATGTTGGTAGCCATTAGCTCTGTTGCAGAGGGCCCATCCTCTGAATTTTTCTTCTGTTGGGCATTCCTCCTCCTAGTCATTTTGGTGAGAGTTGGCTGAATGGTTGTAGCTGGATGTATTGACCTTGGTGCAGTGAAGGTGCACCCTGGAATGCTTCTGAGCAATCCAGAGTCCCCACCCAAATGAAAGAAAAAAAGAAAGAGAGAAAGCAGAAAAGGAGAGAGAGAGAGAGAGAGAGACAGGAAAAAGAAAGAAGGATAAAAGAGAAGGCTCAGCCCACATGGGCCCCAAGGTAAGGTTTGTGAAGTATACAAACAAATACAGACAAACAAAAAAGACTGATAAAAGCATATGACAAGAGAAGAAAAAAAAAATATGTACATATATATGTAGAAGCAAAACAAAGAAACAAACAAACAAACAAAAGAACCTCGTCAAAAAGAAACCTAAGTATAAGATTTATATAATACCAGGACAAACACAAGTATACAAAAATACTGGTAGGAGAAAAACATGGGAGAGTGGTTGTAAATTCTCAGTGTGGGCGAGGAAGGTTATTTTGCTTCTTCCTGGGTGTATCTTGATATCATTTTTAAAGGATACAACTTTCCTAAGATAACAGGGGATTAAAAACTGGTTTACCTATAGGGGTAGCATTGATTGGGGAAAGGGGATTACCTTGAATTTTAACTCTATATGAATATTAGCAAATAAAAGTAAAGAATGATCTAAACTAAAGTGAAATTAAAAAAAAATTAAAAAAATAGAAAAGCAAAAGAAAAACATGGGTATATGTATCAAAAAGTTCAGGTTAGAAGGTTATTATGGAATTTGATGTACTGGACGTCTCACTGTGATGGTAAATAGGCTAAAAAAATCTATATAACAAAATAAAAAAGATTTAAAAAGTTAAAAAATGAACCAGAATAGTGGGAACGAATTAAAAATTAAACGTATCTATGAAGTAGTAGTGATTGTTGTCTTCTAGGCGGGTTGGCTTTCTGGCGGAGGGGCCTGCCGCGTGGGTTTTCAGGCGGTGTTTCCTGAGTTAATCCTCCCGCCCCCCTCCAGGGGGTGGGCTCTGAGGAAACCGGGCCTTCAGGCTTTTGTTCTCTGGAGGTTTTTATGTCTGTTCATTTGTTTTCTCTCCCCTTGGCAGCTCCCGATGGTTCTTGGAGGTTTAGAGGAAAGCAAACTGCACCCAGACCTCCCTCCCAGAGAGAAGCCCCAGTCCGTTCCCCTCTGGGTGCTGCAGGGCAGGTTCCCAGCCGCGATCTCTGGGGACACCTGTGCGTCCTGTTTGTACTCAAAACCACAAGCGGCAGCTGTCTGGGCAGCTCCAGACCACCAGAAAGGTTCCAAGCAGGGAAGGCACACAGAGATTTTCCCTCTGGCCTGAGCTGGGAGCTTTCTGGGTCCTAGAAAGCCCGGCTGGCGCCCGCGCACCTCTCTCAGGGGAGGGGCTGGAGCATGTCTCAGGCTCTGCTAGCGTGGCGCGGCGCATGCGTGGGGACTGCAAAAGGCTGTTTCTGCTCCTCGAGGGTCTCAGCCCCTGCCACACACCAAGTGCCCTTAGGAGGTCTCCTCCTGTCTCAGGGAGGGCTCAGGGACCTGGTTTCTCTGCCGCACTCTCTCTGGCTCAGCGCCAGGGGTGTCTGTCCTCCGTGGGGGACTTAAGCCCCTGTCCCTAACAGTTCCACTTCCCACAATTTCCCCCTGTGATCCTTTGCTCTTTTTGAGTGCTTTCTATCAGACTTCAAGTTAATGCTGGTCCCCAGTCGTAGGGCACTCTCATATTGGGGTATTACTTCCCAATGCGTCTCCTCTGGTGGCTCCCTCCCCCTTTTGTTTATCTTCCGATACCAGTCTGGTGTTCCCGCTCCGCTTTACCTGCCCACTGGCGTCTTCTGCCCCCATAGAGATCCTGACGTGTAGATTTCTGATCTCAGGCTGATTTTATGAGTGATCAGAGTTCCTTGGTAGGTAATCAGCTCACTTTAGGGGACAGGTTGAACCAGAGCCTCCTCCTAGTTCCCCGCCATCTTGTCTCCCTGCATGCCAGAATTTTTAAGGCTGAAAGATATTGCATTGTATGTATATACCGCACTTTGCTATTTATTTTTATCTGACAGTGACATCTGGGTTACTTCTTGTTTAGCTGTTGTGAATAATGTTGCTATGAAATGAGTGTACAAATATATCTTTGAGACCCTGCTTTCATTTCTTTTGAATATATGTCCTGAAGTGGAATTGCTGGCAGTTCTATTTTTACTTTTTTGAGGAATTACTATATTGTTTTCTACAGCATCTGTGTCATTTTACATTCCTACCAACAGGGAACTAATTGCCAACATTTGTTGTTTTATGAGGTTTTTTGTTTGTTTGTTTTGATAGTAGCCATCCTAACTGGTGTGAGGTGGTACTTCATTGTAATTCAGATTTGGATTTCCTGAATGATTAGTGGTATTCACCGTCTTTACAGGTGCTTACTGGCCATTTGTGTATCTTTTAAGAAATGTCTATTCAGTACCTTTTCCTATTTTTGAATTTTTTGTTTTTGTTGTTGTTATTGTTATTGAGTTTTAGGAATTATCTATATATTCTGGATATTAATCCTTTATCAGGTATATGATTTGCAAATAATTTCTCCCATTCTGTGGATTGTCAGAATTTACTTTGTTGATCGTGTCTTTGGATGTACAAATTTCAAAAGTTTTGGGGCACCTGGGTTGGCTTAGTTAAGCATATGCCTTCAGCTCAGGTCATGATCTTAGTGTCCTGGGACTGAGCCCTGCATCAGGCTCCCTGCTCAGCGAGGAGTCTGCTTCTCCCTCTCCCTCTGCCCCTCCGCCCACCACTCATGTGTTTGCTCTTTCTTTCTCAAATAAATATAAAATCTTAAAAAAAAAAAAAGTTTACACTAGTCCAATTTGCTTGTTTTTTCTTTTGTTGCCTGGGCCTTTGGTGTCATATCCAAAACAAATCGGTGCCAAATCCAGTGTTATGAAGATTTTGCCCTGTTTTCTCCTAAGAATTTTATAGTTTTAGGTCTTACATTTAAGTCTGATCCATTTTTAGTTAATTTTTGTATGTGGTATTAGATAAGGGTCCACTTTCATTATTTTGCATGTGGATTTCTAGTTTTTCCAGCACCATTTTTGAAAAGACTATGCTTTCTTCATTGACTGGGCTTGGCAAACTTGACAAAAATCATTTGAACATACATGTGGTTTATTTCTGGGTGTTCTTTTCTATTTCATTAGTATATTTATCTGTCTTTATGCCACTACCACACTCTTAATTACTACAGACTTGTAGTAAGATTTTAAATCAGAAAGTATGAGTCACCCAGCTTTGTTTTTTCCAAAATTGTTTTGTCTATTTGGGATTCCTTGAGATTCCATATGAATTTTAGGATGGGTTTTTCTATTTCTGCAAAAGATGTCATTGGGATTTTGATAGTTGCACTGAATCTGTAGATTGCTTTGGGTGGTATGCACATCTTAACAATATTGTCTTCCAATCCATGAATGTGGAATATGTTTTCATTTATTTATGTCTTCTTTAATTTCTTTAATCAGTGTTTTATAGTTTTCATTGTACAAGTCTTTCACCTCCTTTCACCTCCTTGCTTAATTACTAAGCATTTTACTCTTTTTGATGCTATGTAAATGGAATTTTTTGTAATCTCCTTTTTAGATATTTTATTGTTAGTGCATAGAAATGCAACTGATATTTTTGTGTTAACTTGTATCCTGTGACTTTGCTGAATTTATTAGTTCTAACATTTTTTGTTTATGTATGGAATTTTTAGGGTTTTCTGCAGATAAGACCATAATATCTGTGAATAGAGGTAATTTCACCTCTTCCTTTTCAATTTGGATGCCTTTTCTTTCTCTTTCTTGCCTAATTATTTGGGCCAGAACTTCCAGTGCTATGTTGAATAGAAGTGATAAAATTGGGCATTCTTGCCTTTTCCTGATATTAGAGGAAAAGTTTCAGTCTTTCACCATTTAGTATGATGTTTGCTCTGGATTTTAAGTATATTTCTTTTTATGTAGGAATAGTTCCTTTCTCTCTTTGGGTCACTGAGTGTTTCTATCATGAAAGGGGATTGAATTTTGTCAAATTCTTTTTCTGCATCAGATGATTATGTGCTGTTTCACCTTCATCCTATTAATGTGGTATATTACACTGATAGATTTTCATGTGTTGAACCATTCTTACATTCCAGAACACGGTTCACTTGATTATTGTGTATAATCTTTTTATTATGCTGCTGAATTTTGTTTTCCCTACTATACTGTTGAAGATTTTCATACCCATGTTCAGAAGGAATATTGGTCTGTAGTTTTCTTGGATTGTCTTTATCTGGCTTTGATATCAGAGTAATGCTAGCTAGCCCTCATAGAATGAGTTAGAAAGTGTTCCCTCATTTTCAGTTTTTGGAAAAGTTTGAAAAGAACTGGTATTACTATTATTATTACTTTAAAGTTTGATAGAATTCACCAGTGCAGCTATCTAGCTCAGGGCTTTTCTTGGTCAGAAGATTTTGATTACTGATTAAGCTCCTTGATAATTATAGGTCTGTTCACATTTTCTATTTCCTCATGATTTGGTCTTGATAAGTTTTATATTCCTAAGAATTTGTCCATTACATCATGTTTATCCAATTTTTTGGCATATATGTGTTCATAATACTCTCTTATTATTCTTTTCATTTCTGTAGAATCAGTAAAAATGTGCACTTTCAATTCTGATTTTAGTAATTTGAATCTTCTCTCTTCTTTTTCCCTTGGTCCATCTAGCTAAAGGTTTGTCAATTTTACTGATCTTTTTAAAGATAAAACTTCTGGTTCCATTGTTTTTCCCTATTTTTCTATTCTCGATTTTGTTTAACTCTGATTTAGTTCTTATTTCCTTAATTATGATAGCTTTGGGTTTGGTTTTTTCTTCTTTACCTAGTTTCTTAAGTTGTAAAGTCAGGTTGTTGATTTGAGATCTTTCTTGTTTTGTAATGTCTACCTTTTTTCATATTTTTTGAGATCAATTCACATACAAAATTATATTACTTTGGGTATACAACATAACAACTTGATATTTGTATATATTGTTAATTTTATATTCTTCTACTTTTGTTTGTGGGAAGTTTTTGATTTAAAAAAAATATTCATTTATTTATTTTAGATAGTGGGAGAGAGGAGGAGAGGGAGAGAGAGGGAGAACCTCAAACAGACTCTGCGCTGTGTGACAAACCTGATGTGGGGCTCTTTCTCACAACCCTGAGATCATGACCTGAGCCAAAATTAAGAATTGAGTGTGTAACCTACTAAGCCACCCAGGTGCCCCTAATGATTTTATTTTTAAGTAATCCCTATACCCAATTTGGGGCTTGAGCTTAAAACCCTGAGATTAAGTGTATGTTCTGCTGAGGGAAGTTGATTCTATCTTCTTAGTTCTTCAGCCAGTCTGTTTAGATTTTCTGTATCTTCATGGTTTGGTCTTGAAAGGTAGTATTATGTAGGAGTATATCCATTTCTTCTAGGTCGTCCAGTTTGCTGGTGTATAACTGTTCATATTAGTCTTTTATGATACTTTCTATTTCTGTAGTTTTAGTTGTAACAATTCCTCTTTCATTTCTGATTTGATTTGTTAATGTCCTCTTTCTTTCTTTCTTTCTTTCTTTCCTTCTGTCTTTCTTTCTTTTTGATGAATCTAAAGTTTGTAATTTTGTTTATCTTTTAAAAATCAGCTCTTAGTTTTATTGGTCTTTTCTATTGTCTTTGTAGTCTTTATTTCATTTATTTCTGGTATGATTTTTGTTATTTCTTTACTCCTACTAACTTTGGGCTTCACTGGTTCTTCTTTTTCTATTTCCTGATAGTGCAAAGTTAGGTTTTTATTTGAGATTTTTTTTTTGTTTTATTTTTTCTTGAGATAGATATTTATCATTATGAACTTTCCTCTTAGAACTGCTTTTGATGCATCCCATGACTTTTAGTATGTTTTATTTTTATTCTCATTGTCTGATGGTATTTTTTGATTTTTGGTTTTGATTTGTCAACCTTTTGGTTGTTTAGTAGCGTGTTGTTTAATCTCCACCTATTGTGATTTTTTCCATTTTCTTTTTTAAATTGACTTCTAGTTTTATACCTTTATGGTCAGAAAAGATGCTGATATGATTTCTTCTTTCCGAAGTGAGTCTCTTGTAGGCAGCATGTAGATGTGTCTTATTTTTTTTAATCTATTCAGCCACTCTGTGTCTTTTGATTAGCTAATTTAGTTCATTTACATTTAAAGTAATTTTTAATAGGTGTGTAATGACTGCCATTTTGTTAATTGTTTTCTTGATCTTTTGTCTTCTGTTTCTCTATTTTTATCTTGCTCACTTCTTTTGTGGTTTGATGAGTTTCTTTAGCGGTATGCTTAGATTCCTTTCTTGTTATCTTTCATGTAACTACTATAGATTTTTGCTTTGTGGTTACCATGAGGCTTGCATATAATAACTTATATTTATGACAGTTTATTTTAGTTGATAACAGCTTAAGTTTGCACATATTCTAAAACTCTACATTTTTAGCTTCTTCCTGTGTTTTATGGTTTTGATATCACATTTTAGATAACTTTATCTTGCACATCCTTCAATTTTATAGTTACAGTTATTTTTTTTATCACTTCTATCTTTAAACTTCAGACTAGCTTTGTAGGTGATTAATCCACTAACTTTACTATATGTTTATTTTTACCAATCAGATTTATATTTTCATATATTTTCTTGTTACTAATTATCACCCTTATTTGTCAGCCCGAGAAGTCCCTTTAGCCTTTCTTATGGGGCTCTTCATGAACTCCTTTAGCTTTTGCTTGTCTGGAAAATGTTCTTGTCCTTCAAGTCTGAATGATAACTTTGGTAGGTAGAAATATTCTTGGAAGTTTTTCTTTTCAGTACTTTAACTATATCATGCCACTGTATTCTGGCCTGCAAAGTTTTTCCTGAAAAATTTGATGTTAGTTTTATAGGGGTTCCCTTCTACATAACATGCTCAGGGTTTTGTTTTTTTTTTTTCTCTTATTACTTTTAAGATTCTTTCCTTGTGTTTAAGTTTTGACAATTAATTATAACGTGTCTTAGTGCGGGTCTCTTGGGATTCATCTTGTTTGGAACTCTCTGTGTTTTCTGGATCTGGGTGTCTGTTTCCTTCCCTAACTTAGGAAAAGTTTTAGCCATTTTTTCCTTAAATAAATTTTCTTACCCTTTCTCTCTCTTTTCTTTTTGATTCTTATAATGTGAATGTTATTCCCCTTGATGTTGTGCTACAAGTCCCTTAAACTAGCTTCACTGTTTTCATTCTTTTTTGTTTTTCTTGCTCTGATTGGTTGAGTTCCTCTGCCTTGTCTTTGAGTTCGCTGATTCTTTCTTCTGCTTCATCTAGTCTGCTGCCTACACGCTCTAGTGTGTTTTTCAGTTCATTTATTGTATTCAGCTCTGTGACTTCTGTTTGATACTTACTTATATTTTACATCTCTTTGTTGAAGTTCCCACTATGTTCATCTATTCTTCTGAGTTTGGTGAGCATCTTTATGACCATATTTTGAACACCTTAATATGTAAATAACTCATCTCTGTTTCATTAAGATTTTTTTCCTGAGCTTTTGTTTTTTTCTTTCATTTAGAATGTATTCCTCTGTTTTCATCATTTTTCTTGATTCTCTTTGGTTTCTATGTATTAGATGAAGCACCCTTCTCTGAGTCTTGATGGGGTGGCCTCATGTAGGAAATGAAAATTATTGTTCAACCCTGTCTTAGATCTTGATTGCCTTTCTAACCTCTGATTGTCCAGGCAGCCTGTTTTATTTTTAATAGTTCCCAGTAGCTGAGGGTGTGCAAGGCCAGTCATTGTTCCAAAGTGGTAGAGTTCTGTCAGAACCTAGATGTAGGCTGATTGGAGGCCAAACTTGGCAACAGCTTTTAAAGAATGATAATAGGGGCACCTGGGTGGCTCAGTCATTAAGCAACTGCCTTCAGCTCAGGTCACGATCCTGGGGTCCTGGGATCAAGCCCTGTATTGGGCTCTCTGTTTGGGGGAAAGCCTGCTTTTCCCTCTCCCACTCCTCCTGCTTGTGTTCCCTCTCTCCCTATGTCTTTCTCTATCAAATAAATAAATAACCTAAAGAATGATAATATATTTAGTCCTGTGAGATCACAGTGTAAGCCCCACCAGACATCAGAGCCAAGGAATCTGGAAGTGTCCCCTGAACATCAGTTGCAAAATCAGAACTCCAGATGAGTGCATACACTTTTGTGTGGGAGATACTTGTAGCAAAAGAGAGGGAAAGGGAGAGCACAATGATGGCATCCCTTAATCTGTGGTACCTTAGAGCACCTCCATAACCCCTAATGTGTGTCAACCCTGAAGCCTGTCTCTGTAGCTAAAGCTCTAGGACTATCAGGTAGATGGCTTTTATAGAAAGGCTGAAAGTGTGTTTCAGTCTGCTGTCTGTGCAGTACCCCGAGGTTGGTAGTCTGTGACAACTCTTTCTCATTGTTATAGTTCCATGGGTTCCAGCAACACAAACCCTTCTGGCCACCAGATCCAGGTGATCAAAGGGTATCTCTTGGGTGGCAACTTCAAAAATCAAGGCACCAGATGTAAAGACTGGTGCACCAGACATCGTAAGAGGTGTCTTCCAAGAGATGCTGGTGTTCTGTAGTGCACTGGAGGGAAAAGGCAAAATAGCACCTGCCCTCTGAGGTCTCAGAAAGGATTTGCAGTCAGTTCTTAGATGTATTTAATTAGAAGCCTGCCCCTCAGGTGGTAGCTATGATGATAAGCTAATATCCCTCTTTTACATAAAGACTGAGTTCCAGGATCTGTTGCTTTTTGCTGTGTCCTTGGGGTTATAGCTGTTCAAAAGATCTTTTTTCATTGGTTACGATACTGTGGGATCAGTGAGTCTAAGCCCTGCTTTTCACCAGAGCCAGGCAGTGTAGATGCATCTTCTGGATGCAGCCATAAAAATCATGGCACCAGTTAAGAGTATAAGTTCTTCTCTGGAAGATACCAGTGAGTTAGAACAAGGCAGAGGAACAATAAAAATATAGTGTGGGCCAGCTTCATTCCCTGAGAGCACCTCCATTAGCTTCAGTACGTGTGCCAAAGCAGAATTCTGCCCCTCAGAAGCTAAAGCTTCTGCACAAGAAAATAGATACTTTTCCCAGAAAGACAGGGGTATGTTTCAGTCTGCTTTCTGTGCAATGCCTGGAACTGGCAGTCTTCCAAGAACTATCTTTGCAATTGTTATAGTCCCATGGGACCTGGGAACACAGGTCCCCCCACCCCCCCGGTCTTTGGAACTAGACAATTAAGAGGTATCCCCTGAATGGAATCCACAAATACTGGCTTTATGTTACCAGACATAAAAATAGAAAGTCTGGCATGTGTAGAAGCTCCCCCCACCCCCACCAGGAGATACTGGCACTCTAAGATGTGACAGAGGGAGGATGTGAGGGTGGTATCCACTGGCTGGAGTAAGGCAGAAGGGGAATACAAAGATGACACTCACCCCCCAAAAAAAAATAAAAGGTAAGAGTAATAATAATAAAAAAGAAATAAAATGAAAAGGAAAAAAAGATGGCTGGCTTTAGCAAGCTGAGAGCAGGAAGATACTGCCCACCAGCCTCTGTCCCTGGAGAGTATCCCAGCAGGCCTCTTCCTCTCAGGCCAATGTTTTAAAATTAGCAAATGAGCCTTTCATGTTAAGTTTGGGCAGGTTTCAAAAGCTGCTTATGTGCTGGGCTCTAGGGTGCTGAAACTGTGGACGAGTCCTTTAAGAGGTATTTCTCAGTTTACCACAGCCCTACATGTCTCATGAGTGTGGGTTCCATTGGTCCTCAAAATCAATTGTTTTGGGGCTTGTCTCTCATTTGCTGGTCTTATAAATTGGGGTGCCCAGTGTGGGGTATGAATCCTTCACTCCTCAGGGAGAAGCTCTAGGCTTTATGTTACCTCCTGATTGTGAGCTGCTGCACTGTGAGTAGGGTTTCTGGTGAGAGTGTGTCTTAGCTTTTCCTACCCTCTTTGATGTGGTTTCCTTCTTGTTTGTTTGATATAAAGGGGTTTCTTTACAAGCTTTTCGTTTAGTTTTTTTCCCCAGCAGAAACTGTTGCATATATAACTGTAGATGCTGTATGTCCATGTGAAGAGGAACTTTCAGGATCTTCCTGTATTAACATCTTAACCTGGTACTCTCTCAATGGCTGCATTTAAAGCTTTAAATGTCTCCCTTACACCATTTTCACTGCATCCCTTATGTTTTGGTATGTTGTGTTTTCATTTTCATTTTTCTCTAAGTATTTTCTAATTTCTCTTGTGATTTCTTCTTTGATCCAGTGGTTGTTTAATAGTATGCTATCTAATTTCTAGAATTTGTGTATTTTCCAGTTTTACTTTTGTTATTAATTTCTAAATTCATCCCACTATATTCAGAGGAGATAGTTTCTATGATATGAATCTTTTAAAATCTATTGAGATTTAATTTGTGGCCTAACATATGGGCTGCCCTGGAAAATGTCCCATGTGTACTTGGGAAGAATGTGTATGCAGTTGTTGTTTGGTAGAGTTCACTATCGTCTGTTAGATCTAGTAGGATTATTGTAATTTTAAGTCCTCTCTTTCCTTTCTTATGTGTGGTTGTTATACCCATTTTTGAGATTAAGTTATTGACATCTCCAATTATCCTCATAAAGTTTTCTATTTCTTCCTTCAATTCTGTCAGTTTTTGCTTTATATATTTTGTTGGTCTGTTAATAGGTGTGTAAATGTTTATAACTGTTATAACTTGTTGTTATATTGAACATTTTATTAGTATATAATGTCCTTCTTTGTCTCTTGTAAACTTTTTTGATTTAAAGTCTATTTTGTCTGATATTAGTATGACTACCCCATTCCCCTTTGGTTATTATTTTCATGCAATACTATTTTCCGTCTTTTTAGTTTCAATCTATTTGTGTCTTTAGATGTAGAGTGATAGCATATAGTTGTATCATGATTTTATCCATTCTGCCAGTCTCTATCTTTTGACTGGAGAGTGTACTCCATTTCATTTAAAGTAATTACTGATATGGAGAGACATATGTCATTTTTCTAGTTGGCTTCTATATACCTCATATTTTTGTTCCTCATTTCTTGCATTACTGTATTTTTGTGTGTTTAGTTGATTGTTCTGTGGTGGAACGTTTAAATAACTTTCTCATTTCCTTTTGTGCATATTCTATAGCTGTTTTCTTTGTGATTATCATGGGAATTACATTTAACAGTCTAAAGTTATAACATCTTAAATTGAATTATACCACCTAGATTTCAATAACATACAGAACCTCTCTTCCTTTCCAGCTCTATCCCTACCTCTTGCAGTTGTTTATGTCACAACATTGCATCTTTATATATTGTGCGTCCCCAAAAAAACCTAATAATTCCTTTAAATGCATTAGTCTTTTAAATTATGTAGAAAACTACATGTGGAATTGCAAACCAAAGTTAACAATAATATTACCTTTTTAAACTTAGTAATTAAAAATATTTTCATCTCTTAAATCATGTAGAAAACAAAAAGTAGAGCTGCAAACCATTGTTATAATAATACTAGCTTTTATAATTGCCTGCTTACTTGCTTTTATTTATATCTTTATTTTTTCATATACCTTTGAGTTACTGTCCTTTCATGTCACCCTGGAGGACTCCCTTGAATATTTCTTATAGGTCAGATTTACTAGTAATGGATTCCCTCAGCTTTTGTTTATCTGGGAATGTCTTAATGTCTCCCTCACTTTTTTTTTTAAATTTTTTTATTTTTTATAAACATATAATGTATTTTTATCCCCAGGGGTACATGTCTGTGAATCACCAGGTTTACACACTTCACAGCACTAACCATAGCACATACCCTCCCCATGTCCATTACCCC
>PISX010036296.1:0-12102 GCA_004024625.1 Mellivora capensis | reverse complement strand
GTTGCTGTGGCTGATATCAAAGAGGTTACTGCCTATGTTCTCCTCTAGGATTCTGATGGATTCCTGTCTCACATTGAGGTCCTTTATCCATTTCGAGTTTATCTTTGTGTACGGTGTAAGAGAATGGTCGAGTTTCATTCTTCTACATAGAGCTGTCCAATTTTCCCAGCACCATTTATTGAAGAGACTGTCTTTTTTCTACTGTATATTTTTTCCTGCTTTGTATTTCTTAAAAATGTGTGCTTACTTAGATAACAGGCCTGTGTTTTTCTCAACTCATATTTCAATTCCAATATTTTGTGAAGCCTAATTATTTTGGCTCTTAAATTAAACATCACATCTAAGAGCTTATATATTACAGACTCTAAAACTGCAATACAGATAAAAGTTTCCAAGACAGACAATAAAGAATAAACACCCTTTATATTCCCATGTAGTAAACTGTATTTGCAAAAATAGGCAAGTATGTTAACAAAAGCAGTTTTGTGTTGACTATAACACCTTAAGTACCGTGTTGTTAGAAAGAATAAATAATATATAGTTTGCTTGCTAGATCTGCATGATTATCAACCTCACAATTTCATATATATATATATATATAGTCTGATCTCATAAGTGGTATATAAGTCACTATTTTATATTCTGAGTGGTATGGAGGAAAAAATTATAGAACTTGACATAAGATCACACTTCACTGGTAGACTCCTGCTCTTGTGGAGGGGTCTTTGTAGCATCTATCAATTATTTACTTAGAACAATCTCATATACTCTTCTATTTTTTTCCATTCTCAATAAAAAAAAGAAAACTTGATATGATTAAAAACTGGATTGGAGAGGGTGGTTGGGTTATGGACATTAGGGAGGGTATGTGATATGGTGAGTGCTGTGAAGTGTGTAAGCCTGACGATTCACAGACCTGTACCTCTGGGGCAAATATATATTATATGTTAATTAAAAGAAAAAACTGGATTGGAAGCAAACCAAATTTATATTTTAACTAATTATTTTAACTGACAGGCAAGGTAATATGTGGAAGGTATCCTCCCACCCCATTAATAAATTAACTGACATCATTGATTTTACCTAGCATTTATTTCTCCTTTTTTCTAAGATGATCCATATTTTTGTTCAAGAATCCAACTGTTCCCCATTCGGGAGAAATTCAAATTATTGAATTTCCAGAACAAGCTGATTCCATTTATTTCTGAATTAGGATATTTTTGGCTCTAAGGAAACCATACCCCAATAAAATTAGCCTTAATGAAAAAGAGGTTTTACAAGACCATGTAACTGATACAGCTCTGAGTTAGGACAACATCCACGGATGGAAACACGAAGAACTGAACAAGGTAGCTACTCCAAAACAACAAAAACAAGTGATACTGACTGGTGATCAAAGGACTCACTTCATTACTATGACAAGCAGTGGGCACTGTCTGTGTCTAGGGACTGAAAGATGCAACGTGCTTACCATTCTTCTCTAGTCTAGCTGTGAGATTTTATTACTTTTATCCTGTTCCTTTTCCATCATTCTTTACTGAATATGAAGAAAGTCGATCTCTATCTAGGTGATTAGTTTCCAAGGAGGTAATTCCCTCATAGAAGCTTTGTAAATTGTTAAATCATACAAAATGAATTACAATATAGCTTGAATAGAAAACAACACTGCCCACTTTTTAAGTAAGATTTACTTAGAAAAATCACCAGGAAATAATTTAGATCAACATCTACAGCAAATTTATCTTTAGTAAATGTATACAGTAAATGGGAACTACATATAAACTAACATTACTCAGGATTCCCATCATAGTACTAGAAAAATAGGGGAAATGAACAATACCTGCGGGGATATCACCCCTCCACACATGACAAGAATATCTGGCCGTCCCAGGGAGCTGAGCTCTTTGATGAGCTCAGGAACTAGGGTTTTATGACCAGCAGCAAGTGTGCTCACACCCACAGCGTGCACATCTGCATCCACGGCCTGCTGGGCCACTTCACGGGGAGTGTAAGCAATCAGAAAGTGAAGAACCAAATCATCATTTATTCCAAAGAGTATTTTAAAACTGTTATCTACTTAATTGGCATTCCAAGGTTTTTCTCATTAAAGATCTTGAAGTGAATATAACTTATTTCATCATTCTCAAATCATAAATCTCAACTCATCCTTGATAAAATAAACACCACTACTGTCTTTGCTTCTAGCCCTAGAATTTATCGATTAGATTTAAGTTACACCAAATATAGCTCCCCCAAAAAACCTGTAGGATAAGGAATTATCCTTAGGCAAAATATATTATCTCTTCACATTACAATTTCTGTAAAATACAGCTGTTGTCTTATCAACATTTATTGAGTGGTTGGGCAGTACAAGACAACATAATAGTATCTATGAAGAAGTAAACGACTAAACATAAAATTCAATGTGAAAAGTGAATTTTAGGTTTTAAAATAAAATGGGTGGAAAAGAGTGACGCTACTAAGACGGTGCACTAGGAAGCTCAGGACCTCAGTCTCTCATGAGGACACTGAATTGACAGCAACATATGAATCAAAATAACATGAGAACTCTAGAAACCAGTTAAGGGGCTAGCTACAAAACCCTGGCAAATACATAAACAAGAGAAGGGATGGTGCCAAGAAGGCTGTTCTTCATTATTAACTGGATTTAACCGGTATGCTATACAGAATCATAAAGGATATTTTCAAGTATTCAATTATGAACTGAGTTACCCAAGATCATATTCATTTTCTGCAATGAGTGACATTTGCTTTGATAATTTTCATGTATTTAAATAACTTCATATAAAAGATACCTACAAGTTTCTCATTGTAAATATAATGCAGATTGAGAAATTTGGGGAGGATAAAGTTATCTCAGAAACTGCTGAACAATTATAAGCTCAAAAAAATTATTAAAATCTGAAAATTTCCCTAGTTCAGTAATATTTTAGGGCTCCTTTCAGTGTGACAACAAAAGATCCTACGCATCTTGGGAGTGAAGCCACATGCAAGAAGATCTCTAAGTAAATCACATAGCATTCTGCTAAAATAATCAGTCTGTGAAAAATATAACCTATGAAATTAAAACGTTTAAGAAAATGTACATATTCTTGGTATTGATGCATTAACAAATTTAATTGACTTATGCCTGACTGGTCATTCATATCATCCCTGTTACCAAAATTCATTAGATTAAATTCCATTTAAACAATTCAGTTCCATGCTTTATGTTTATACACAATAAACTGTATCCTATGTTATCAAATACTGAGCATTCTAAAACTTCAAATCTAATTTTACCTAAATCAAGACACAGAACTGAAGGAAAGTACCTTCATCTACAAGTAAGTGTTTCTTTTTTTTTTAATGGCAAAGTATTATGTTAACAAAGTTGGTGGTATTAAAAGGTATATTATATTTTTATAGACGGCATGTAAAGGGGAAAAGAACTTGCAGCTCATTGAAAAAGTCTTTTAAGTGCCAATGAATGACAACAATTGTTTTTAATTACTTTCATTTTGTAAAAAAATATTTCCTGAAAGCTAATTACTAAATATCAGGAATGTATTATATTTGGTCATTATTTAAAACAAACAAAGTGGCACCTGAGAGGACCAGTCAGTTAAGTGTTGGACTCTTAATTTCAGCTCACATCATGATCTCAGGGTCCTGGGATCAAGCCCCACATCAGGCTCCCCGCTTAGCGGGATATCTGCTTGGCTCTCTCTCTCCAGCTGTCCCTCCCTCCTCTCTCTTTCTCCCCCTCTTGAAAACAAACAAACAAAAATCTAAAGTAAAAGCATAGTAGAATATAAGTAAAGAACTAGAATGGGAAAGTATTCAACTCAAAGGAAGAATGAAAGCAATCTAAATATATGTATTTACTTAATCTAAAATATATTTGAGGTTCTTAACAAAACCTAGCTTAAATGTATTTATGAATTAACTACCAACACAGTTCAAAAATGTTCTCTCCAGAAGTTCAGGCTAGTGCTTCATAGTAAAAACTTCTTCTAGACTTTCTATAGTAATATTAAAAATTCAGCATTGAATACTACATCAAAAACTAGGGATGTTTCTATATGTCTGCTAACATAAATAAATAAATAAATAAATAAATAAATAAATAAATTCAAAAAAGGAAAAGTCTTACAGATTCTACAGAGTATGGGCATCTTCAGAAAGGTTTACCTCTTTGCTGGTAAAAATGCAATGAATACTCTTCAGTCTTCCTCTAAGTTGACCCATCCACAGTGTGGAATAACAGTACTTCCTTTTCCCTGGAACTCTCCTTCTTCCTCAGTTTTTATCTCACTCCTCACCCCATTCCCTTTCCCTCCTTTGCTACCTCCTCCCCTTTTTCCTTTTGGTGTTCAAGTTCTCATCTTGTGATACACATTTCTGATGGGAAGTTACACTGGTTTCCGTGGTTTTAAGTACCATTTACACACTGTAAGTCTCAAAATCTTATTTATAATGGAGGCCTCTCTTCTATGCTCCAGACATGCATATCCAACCTATATGGTCATCTTTATCTGAATGTTCCATAAGCTGGTTCTCTTAAGCCTGTCTCCTTATATGTAAATAGTCCCTTCTTTAAATCTTCTTCACAATCCTAGCTGACTTCTGCTAAGACCCTGATACTGCCTTGGTTAAGGCCTGCCTTGCTTCTCACTCAGATTTACTGAACATCTTAACTGGACTCCTTGCATCTAGTCATGACTCCTCTCAATCCACTTCAGAAAGTGATTTTCCTGGAAAGTGAGCTTTCTAAAGTATACATTTGATTGTCACTCTGCCTAAACACCTTTGAGATATGTTCTAACTTCTTAGAATGGCACATAAAAGGCTAGTCATCACAATCTACATACCATCCCCTGCTCTGTATTCTAATTGCACTGAACTTCTTACAGTCACTTGAAGGCATCATGTCTTCATGACTGTGTACCTCTGCCCCTTTGCCCAAGCCAACCTTTCTTAGCATGCCCTTCCCTGCCTTGCTTTCCAGGCTTCCAAAAGGCACAGCTCAACCATAAGTTCCTAGAATATTTGGACAAATTCCTTGTTCAAACCTTAATTACATTAATTATTATTCTGCTGTGATGACTGGTAAGCAAATCTCTTTCTGTTAGGAGTCTGCAACCTCCCTGAAGACAAAAATCATATCTTACTCAACTGAGAATCTAGCATTTGGTAGATGATCAAGAAGTATATAGTAGATAAAGCTTTTAATATGAAACTTATTACAATGTACTCAACCAAAGATATTTTGTAGAGAATGATTATTATATCACTCTATACATAATTTCAGTTTCATTTACTTCCAACAAATTATTACTCTGCTGGACCAAATATTCTGTGATTAAATAAAATACTACTAGAGAGTAATAAGAAGAGAAAATCTAATGATGAACTGACCCTCTCACTCTAATGCTTGATTTCTCTTTCAAAACACTTCCCACCAATCCATTGTGGGTTATCTTTCCATTAGTCAAATCTCAAAAGAATAAGATTTTTGAAAGTAACCTTCAGTCTCAGACACCTAACAACAATTGTAGTTACTGATTTTTACAAAGTCCGAGAAACAAGTACATTAACATAAATTACATTACTTTCCTAGTTCTGTCATAATTAACTGGATTATATGCATTCAAAAATAAATTTGGGAATCTGCTGAACTCATTTTCTTCTTTCACAACTTGAAAAACACCGTCATGGTTTATCATCTTATCATTATTTTTTCCAAATATAAGTGATTTATGACATTCTTTTGAAATTCTCCCAGCAATTTTCAGTACCTGAAAAAGAGGACCTATGTCCAAGTCAAAACCAAGATCGGCAAACCCTGTAGTGATAACTTTTGCTCCTCTGTCATGTCCATCTTGTCCCATTTTTGCCACAAGAAGACGAGATCTGCGACCTTCATGATCCTTGAATTTATTAACCCTAAGAACATTTCAAAATACAGCAGTTATTAAAAGTAATAATAATAAAGTAAAATTTGTATATTGTTAATAGTCCAAAGATAAGATGTAAAAACTATAATTTATTCACAGCAAATCCTTCAAGTTTATTTAAAAACATCTTTTTAGATCTGTTTACTCATATTTTGTGAAGATCTCTATTTTAAATTAAGAATTCCATTAAAGCCTGAATATGCTTAACACATTTCCCTTAGAGGAAAGTCTGCAAGATGGCACAACCAATAAGCCCATAACACCTGAGAACATCACAGTGAAGCAAGATGAATTCTGGAAAGAAATAAAAAAGTGTAAATTATGAGCCCTGTTTGAGTCTAACAATTATCAGAAGATAAAAATTTTAATAAAGAAAATACAGTAAATGTCTAATACCCAGATTCCTATACATAACAACAAGAGTATAAAATGAGCACATTCAAAGGAAAAAAATACAAACTGACAACACACATAATATAAAACCTTCATACTAAAGTTTATACTAAAACTATTATTCAGACTCACTTATCAAATTAAAATTAGGTTATGATATTTTATAAAAAATACCTACATCCCAAGAAGTAAAGCAAAACCCATAAGAAGCAGAAAATACCTGTGCTGTATATTGGAAGATGTCAGCAATAATTCTCATGGATTGTTCTGGAGGAAAAATGTAAGTATTTCTGACCATAAACTCTTTCAATATATCATTCTGGATGGTACCGGTAAGTTTCTCTTTAGGTACACCTTGTTCTTCTCCAATTACTATAAAAGTTGCAAGAACTGGAATAACTGCTCCATTCATGGTCATGGAAACTGACATTTTTTTCTAACGGAATTCCATCAAGAAGAATTTGGGGGGGCGCCCGGGTGGCTCAGTGGGTTAAAGCCTCTGCCTTCCGCTCAGGTCATGATCCCAGAGTCCTGGGATCAAGCCCCGCATTGGGCTCTCTGCTCAACAGGGAGCCTACTTCCCTCTCTCTCTGCCTGCCTCTCTGCCTACTTGTGATCTCTGTCAAGAAAATAACTAAAAAAAAAAAAAAAAAAGAATTTTGGTATCTTCCACGGTGTCAATAGCAACTCCAGCCATTCCAACATCACCACGAACTCGAGGGTTGTCTGAATCATATCCACGATGTGTTGCCAGATCAAAGGCAACTGATAATCCCTGCTGGCCAGCTAAAATACATAAAGAAAAACAATTAGGATTAAGGAGTCTGAGATCAAAGCAAACTGATTTACATTAACACTAAAAAAGTGTTGATTCATCTCATCATTGTATACTTTTAATAAATAATAAGAGACATTTTTATACTCATACACGTCAAAACAAATTAATGAAAGGTACTTCATTTCCTAAGCTATTTCCCATGTGGTAAAATGCACAAATTTAGTTGCAGAAGAGAAAATAAAAACCATCCCCTTTTCCTAGGTCTGAGGACTTTTTCCTTTTAACTTAGCATTTTTTTTGAATAACGGAGAGTCTGTACCTCTTAATCACCTTCACCTATTTTGCCCTTATATTAACAATTTCAGGTAGAAATATTTTTTAAGATTCTTGAAAAGATTTGGCTGTTTACAAATACTTAACATAATTTGGTATGCTTATTTATTTTCATTTTTGTATTTAATATGGTCATAACAAGATGTCTTGGCTCTTCAAATATTTTGGGAAACAGAATTAGGAACACCATGCCAAAAACTAAAATAGTCTAGACTAAATATAAGATCAATACTCCATGTGCAATATAAATTTACAAATCCTCAAATTAAGCATTTAACAACATGATTTTAACACAGACCAGATAGAAGAAATTGTAGTCAATATAATTTTCTGAGACATGAATGCCAGACTGCACTAAATATATTTGTACATTATCATTTATTACTTTATTTGGGCATCTTTTAAACCATTTTCCCCTTCAATTCCTATATTAACAATGTTAATTAAAAGCTTCTCAAAGAAAAAAACAAGGTCTGTTTTTAATCATACAATTTCACCTAATTCCTTTTACATAATATGCATTTTTAAAGATTTATTTATTATTTATTTATTTACTTGAGTAGGGGAGGCGCTGCTAGTTTATACACTGATATGATATTAGAGGTGTATATCCC
Source organism: Mellivora capensis (assembly GCA_004024625.1). Lineage (NCBI taxonomy): Eukaryota > Metazoa > Chordata > Mammalia > Carnivora > Mustelidae > Mellivora > Mellivora capensis. The sequence goes on along the minus strand of PISX010036296.1, from coordinate 4,024 downwards.
TAATAACCAGCACAGTGTTACACTAAGTGAGGCAGAGTCTTTTTTAAGTAGACTCCGCACTGAGCACAGAACCCGCCTCACACAGGGTTTGATCTCAAGACCCTGAGATCATGAACTGAGACATCTGACTGCGCCACCCAGATGTCCCCATAACCTGCATGTTAATTATTGGCATTTAAGAATTTAACAACTTAATCTGCTCTACCATCCTTTCGACCATGGAAGTTGAAAAACATTCATCTTTTTCCAAAGCATAGTCTTGTCTACAAAATTATAAAGTGACTATCATCTTTAAACAGATTAAAAAGTCTCCATTCGGGACGCCTGGGTGGCTCAGTTGGTTGAGCGGCTGCCTTCGGCTCAGGTCATGATCCCAGCGTCCTGGGATCGAGTCCCACATTGGGCTCCTTGCTCAGCGGGGAGCCTGCTTCTCCCTCTGCCTCTGCCTGCCACTCTGTCCGCCTGTGCTCGCTCGCTCTCTCTCTCTCCCTCTATGACAAATAAATAATAAAATCTTTAAAAAATAAAAAATAAAAAAAAATAAAAAGTCTCCCTTCAAAAGAAGCCAAGAACAGGAAATGATTATAAATACTGTATGTTGCATTAAAATCTCACCCTTAATATTGTCTTTATAGAACTTATTGCTTTCTTCCAGAGTACTAAAACCAGCATACTGGCCGATGGTCCAGGGCCTAAAGGTGTACATGGTGGGATATGGTCCACGTGTGAATGGCTTCACTCCTGGAAGTTCTTCAGGAAAGTCCTTGGTATCCCTGCTAGAATATAAAGGCTTTATGGAGATCCTTTCTGGAGTGTGCCATGTTAAGTCTTTTGGGTTTTTGCCTTTCAACTGCTTTTTAGCCAGGGCAGCCCATTCTGGATGAAGGGACTGTCGCTGATGCACAAGTCGCCGCCACATAAGCCTGGATCCTGGTGACTCTTTGAGCTGCTTCAGGTGGTGTGGTGAAAGTAAAAGAAGCCGAGTCTTAGCCCTCAACATGATGGAGCATGAAAAACACTCAAAAGGAACAAGAACTGGCCTAGAAAAAGAAGCAGAGTATACATGTATTAAAGAAAGGCAAAATGGGAACTACTGGTGAGAAGGGAACAAAGGTGGTATTTTAGTATTATTTCATCCCTTCTCCTTTTCTGGTTTCTATACCTGATGTTTTAGAACTTTGGCCCCTCTTCCCCACAACTATTATCATTGTTCTAGTCTTCTTCCTCAATACTTTCTTGGCTGGTTTTACTGGATAGTCTTAGGCCCTCTAATCCATTCTACACACTGACACCAAGGCAAATATGATGTCACACTTCACACTTCACATTTCAAAGATTCTACATTATGTACAGGATAAAATACAGCCTCCTAATTTTTTCACTGAAAATATTTGTACACCTGTTTTATGACAGGCATTGTGTTGGGTGCTGGAGAAAAAAGTGGCGAATAAGACAAACAGGTTTCGAGGCCTCTATGACCTGATCTCTGCGTACCTCTCAGACTCATAACTGCTTTTGTCCTCTATACATTTTGTTCTAAAAATACTGTATAACCTACAGCTCCCTGCATATATCAAAGTTCTGTGACTGCTCTTTCATCTACCTAGAATGTTTTTCTTTGGCTAGTGTGGCCAAGGCATCATCTCCAATACACTGGGTTGTCTATGTGCCCGGCACTGCTGTATGAACTGTACACAGAGTACCGATTTTAATCCTCACACCACTACTAAGTCAAGTACTAATATTATCCCCATTTTACAGATGAGGAAACTAAGACACAGAAGAGTCAGCATTCAAGAGTCCTTGAATTTAAATAATATACTCACAGCTTCTCCCTGAATTCACAAGCTGGGCTAAATGGGCTCTTCAGTAATCTATACCACAGCACTGTTTTGCTGTTTACACATCTGTTATCTCCCACACTACAATATATTAGAACATTGTTACTTTATGTTTATATGAAATACATTTAAGATGCATTTTATACTTATACAAATATGTGCATAAAATTTTATATAAATATATGTATATATTTCTCTGCTAGTTTATACACTGATCTGACATTAGAGGTATATATATTTCTGATAACTAGCACAGTGTTACACTAAATGACTAGGTCTGATTTCATCATTTTACAGATGTAGAAATTAAGACCCAGAGAAATAAAGGAATAAAGAAACTTAAAATTCCATTCTTCATCTGAATTACTAAATACATGTCAGAGTCATACAGCCTGAACATACAGAGCCTAATATTTTAAAAGATTTTGAGATGCAAAGTCTATCAATATATTCATCATGCCATATAATGTATAAAGTAAAAAGTAAAGTGAGCTTAAAATTGTATTTTCCATACCATCCCCTACCTATCAATTTAATGAAGCTTAAAGAAACATAAGAATACCCAACATCTGTTAGGGGATTATGAAACAAAAGACATAAACCATTGGTGGGAATATTAACTGCCTTTACTACTTTGGAAAGCAAATTGGTAGTATGTACAAAAAGTGTCAGAATGGATTATGCCCTTCCACTGAGGAAAAACACTCCTGAGAAAGTTACTGTGTAAAAATAAATGTTCCCTATAGTTTTACTTGTAATAAAGAAAATTTAGAAACATCTTCAATGTCTAAAAATGTAGGAATAAGTGAATAGTATGTACAAGTGATAGAATTTTCATGTAGCTATTAAAATATATTTAGGAAATAGACAAAACTAATCTTTAATGTCAGAAGTCAGAAGAGTGGTTACTTATGGTGGCTAGTACAGAAGGGGAGTGAGAAGTGCTTTGGGGTGATAGTCTTCATCCAAATGTTAATTATAAAGATGTACTAAGTTTGTGGAAATTCATCAAAATGTACACTTGTGATATGTACACTTATCTGTAAATATATTATACCTAAGTCAAATTTAAAATATGTTCTGCATAGTTTAAAAAGGAGATAGGCTAAAAAAGTATTCAGTAAAAGAATCAGGATGAAACACTGTAAATGCAATATATTCAACTGGGTAAAAAGTACACAGAACAAACTCTAAACAAATACAAGACAATTTCCATTACTCTTTTAAAGCTACTATGATTTTTATTCTATCATATCCATGGGGTCCTTGTCATCCATCTTCTTGTAAGCATAAACTACATGTACTAGCTTAAAAGGTAGGTGAGAAAAATACTACATGACTGAACCATTACAGTGGTTTTGTTAGATTCGTAGACAGGACATATTACACTCATCTACACAAAATACTGGTTCCCCAAATCTGGACAAATGATAGGAAAGAGCCCTCTATTAGGTGACTTCCGGAAAATCACACGGCAAATTGGTAAAGGCCGAAAATAGCATTTTAGGTAAGAACACAACTACTGTTGGTGGCAACAGGACTTCTGAATTTTCTCAGAAGATCCATGAAAATGCTTCAAGTATCCAAAGAAGCAAAATGGAAAACAAATACAGTTACTGATGATTAGAATGTGTTAAAGAATAATGATGAAGCCCACGCCCACAGTCCCTCAAAATATGGGTAAAATACCTACGGTTCTGAATCAAGTAACTTTTCAAATAATGTGGTTTCACATTAATACTGCAGGAAAGGTTAGCCACCTCCCATGTTCAGCCAATGTGGGTTGGAGATGACAACATCTTGATCTCTTTCAAGATAAAACAGAACAAGTTAATAATTTAGTTTTATGTCAGTTTAGACCTGTCTTTCCTATTTCACCTCTCACCCTTACCTCTACCGGTAAACAGAGTCACCTTCAGTCCTGCCACCTCTTACCGAAAAAACCTCACGGGAACAAGAGCCGCAGCCCAGAGCGGAGGCGGCGGTGGAGCCAGAGCTCCCTTGCGTAATCTTGCAAGCCCACTCTGCCTAGCGGAACCTCGGGCTGTTGGGGTGACCGGGGAGGATGGCGACATGGCCTGAGGCGAATCTTCTTTCCAGCAGTACCTCCCAATTCCCATACACTACGCTGAAAGGGAGAGGTGGGAGGAGAACCTAAACCCAAGGAGAAGGTAGAGGAGGGC
>PISX010036295.1:0-12103 GCA_004024625.1 Mellivora capensis | reverse complement strand
GTAGGAGGGTTCCCCTTTCTCCGCATCCTCGCCAGCATCTGTCATTTCCTGACTTGTTAATTTTAGCCATTCTGACTGGTGTGAGGTGATATCTCATTGTGGTTTTAATTTGTATTTCCCTGATGCCGAGTGATGTGGAGCACTTTTTCATGTGTCTGTTGGCCATCTGGATGTCTTCTTTGCAGAAATGTCTGTTCATTAGACATCATTTTCATAGCTCACATTTTACTTTGTCTTTACTTGTAATTATTTTTATTTTTTTTAAAGATTTTTAAAAATTTATTTGAGAGAAGGAGCATGAGCAGAGGAAGTGGCAGAGGGAGAGGGAGCCAGTCTCCAGCAGACTTTGTGCAGATCATGGAGCCCCATGTGGGGCTCGATCTCACCACCGAGGGATCAAGACCTGAGCCGAAACTAAGAGTCAGAGCTTAACCAACTATATCACCCAGGTGCCTTTAGTCTTTTTTTTTTTTTTTTAAAGATTTTATTTATTTATTTGACAGGCAGGGATCACAAGTAGGCAGAGAGACAGGCAGAGAAGGAGAGAGGAGGAAGCAGGTTCGCAGCTGAGCATGATCCCAGAGTCCTGGGATCAAGCCCCCGCATCGGGCTCTCTGCTCAGCAGGGAACCTGCTTCCCCCTCTCTCTCTGCCTGCCTCTCTGCCTACTTGTGATCTCTATCTGTCAAATAAATAAATAAAATCTTAAAAAAAAAAAAAAGGAAATACAGGGCATCTGGGTGGCTCAGTTCTTAAGCATCTGCCCTCAGCTCAGGTCATGATCCCAGGGTTCTGGGCTCATGTATCAGGCTCCCTGCTTGGCAGGAAGTCTGCTTCTCCCTCTCCCACTCCCCCTGCTTGTGTTCCCTCTCTCACTCTGTCAAATAAGTAAATAAAAATATTTTTAAAAAATTACAAAGGAAACACATATTCATAATTTTAAAAAATTCACACAGTGCCAGGTGTACTGTGAAAAGTCGCTTTGCTGCCCTTGACCTCAGTCACCCACCCCAGAGGAATCATTGTCATTGCTTGCACATCCTTAGAAAGTCTATGCATATTCAAACACAAATGGGCTTTTTTTCCCCTACGCAAATGGTAGAATACCAGACATATTGTTTTGCACCTTGCTTTCTTGATTTTTTTTTCACTAACTATATCTTGGCAATCATCCCCCAAATGCACATATGGTTTTGAGATGGTCTTTCTGTTTAACAGCCGCTAGTATATATTGCACCGTAATGGATTATCCAGTCTCCCGTGGGGGATTAGTCCTTCCTTTTGTTCTCATAGACAGTGTTTCAAGCAACAGACTTGCTCTTCTTGCACATGGGTCAGTAATAGCTGTAGGATAAATTCCTGGCAGTGAAACTTTGCCGTGTCAGCAGATTTGTTTTAAAAATGTATATTTTAGGGGCTCCTGGCTGGCTCCGTCAGTAGAGCACATGACTCTTGATCTCGGCATTGTGAATTTGAGCCTCGTGTAGACATTACTGAAAAATAAAATCTTCAACAAAATAAAATGTACACTTTAAAGTTTGATAGATACCATCAGGTAACCTTTCATAGGAGTTGTGCCAACTTAAACTCTGCCCAAGAACATATAAAAGTACGTGTTGGGACGCCTGGGTGGCTCAGTTGGTTAAGCAGCTGCCTTCGGCTCAGGTCGTGAGTCCCACATCGGGCTCCTTGCTCGGTGAGGAGTCTGCTTCTCCCTCTGCCTCTGCCTGCCACACTGTCTGCCTGTGCTCGCTCTCTCTCTCTCCCTCTCTCTCTGACAAATAAATAAAATCTTAAAAAAAAAAAAGTACGTGTTTCCCTATACCAGCGCCACCACAGCGTTAACAATGCCTTTGATCTTTGGCAAACTGGAACTTAAAAACAGTATTCCAATTTTACTTTAATATACATTTTTTTCTTATAAGAAAGGCTGAATCACCTTTCAAAGCTGGTTATCTTTTGGTTTCTGAACTGACTAGATACCATTCTGAAATTGCTGAAAAACATCCCGTGGACAGAATTCACCGTCATGCATCTAACCGTTCCTCATGTTTCCCTAAATTTTCACTGTTATAAATGATACCTTGGTGAACAGCTTTTCTTGCATTAAGCTTCTTTAGCATTCTGTATTGTTTTCTTTTTTTTTTTTTTAATTTATTTATTTGTCAGAGAGAGAGGGAGAGAGAGCTAGTGAGCACAGGCAGAGGCAGAGGGAGAAGCAGGCTCCCCGCTGAGCAAGGAGCCCGATGTGGGACTCGATCCCAGGACGCTGGGATCATGACCTGAGCCGAAGGCAGCCGCTTAACCAACTGAGCCACCCAGGCGTCCCCTGTATTGTTTTCTTAGAATGAATTCCTGGAAATGAAATTTGTGGGTCAAAAGTTATTGGCATTTAAAGACATTGCTCCTGGAAAGGCTTATGCTCGATGGAACCCCCGCAACAGGACACACGGGCCAACTCACTTTCCCATCGCCAGCACCGACTTCCCATATTTCAAGGATCTCTCAGGACGCAGCTTCTGAAGACACATTGTGTGCTCTAATCCAGCATTAGCCTAACGTTAAAGCCAGGAGACTTTTCCCCCCTTTTTATCACGAACCAAATCCTTCCTTGTCAACCCAGGGCCCAGCTTTGTTCTGGAAGAACTCAGTTCTGCAGCAGAGAAGTCAGGGTCTGTTTTCCTTTCTTTGTAAAACTCCAGGCCAGGCTCATATGAATCACTGTGGAAGAAAAACATTGCCATTGTTCCAAGAAATGCTCAAATGCTTCTGTACTGGCTTACCAATTGGAATGGATTGCCTATGGCCCAGGAGGCGTGGGGTGGTGGGGGGGAAGCATGGGATGCGGGGCTCTGGCCAGGCAGGTGCTGTGTGATTCCCCTTCTTGCTGGGTGCGGCAAAGCCAATGAGGGTGACCCTGGGCCAGGTGTCCTGTGTGCTGGGTCGTATCAGAGCAAGTGTCTCTTGGAAGAATAGAGAGACGTTTGCTTTTATCTGCTCAACATCTTTTCCTTCTTTGGGTAACAGGGGCTTCTCCCACTCTTGCAAACTACCATATTGTGACCTAGCCCTGGCCTGTTACTCCCCCTTCCTTTTGCCCTGGACCCAAGAAGGACCAGTCATTGTCTCTCTGGGCCTTTTTTTTTGTTTTTAAAGATTTTATTTATTTATTTGAGGAAGAGAGAGAGCGAGAGAGCAAGTGAGCCTGAGCTGGGCAGGGCTGAGGGGCAGAGGGAGAAGGAGAAGCAGACTCCCGGCTGAGCAGGAAGCCCAACATGGGGCTTCATCCCAAGACCCTGGGATCACAACGCAAGCCGAAGGCTGATACTTAACTGACTGACCTGCCGAGGGTGCCTCCCCTCCCCAAAACTGGGACTTTGATACGTATGAATGCCAGGAAAAAGAAACTTTGTTTTCTCATGAAGTTTGGTAATCTGGGATGCTTGAGGCTTAAGGCTGCAGGCAGTCCTCTTTCGCTCCATGCGGGAAATGCAGTCTGCAGCACAAACCTGGGAGTACAGAGCTAAGGAAAGACACGCAGAGGTGAGGGAGGAGGGGCAGAAAGAGCCCATCCTCATACCAGCCACTTGAATGCCTATCTGAACTGGATTTCTTTCTGCATGTACCCGGGTGGGCGCGGGGAACTACAATTCACCTGGAGAGGCCAGAGAACTTGCATCTGAGAGGTGAGCAGAGAGTTCTAGAAGAGGGACCCGAGGTCTGGTACTAGAGGAAGATATCAGTTGCCAGATTCAAACATCTTAGCTGCATGAGATGATAGTCGGTATGGGGCAAGGGAAGAATTGGTGGCCGGGAGTCTGAGAAGGAAGTCAGGAAGTACAAAGCCAGAGAGATGAAAGAATCGGTTGCATTCATCTGGGCCCAAGACGGCCTTCAGTCATGTGTGCAGTGGGAATGACAAGGAAGGAAGCCGAGATTGTAAGGAGAATTGCAAGGAAAGAATCAGCACGACTTGGTGACTGACTGGCAGCCTGTATTAGTCTGCTTGGGCTGCTGTAACAAAATACCACAGACTGGGCTGCTTAAACAACAGAAATCCAATGGCACACGTCTAAGATCAAGGTGGCAGCCGTGTTGGCTCCTGGTGAGGCCTCTCTCCTCACCTTGAAGATGGCTCCATTTTGCTCTGTGCTCACTTGACCTTTCCTCTGGGCATGTGTGGTGAGAGAGAAAGAGACCTCTGGTGCCTCTTCCTCTCTCATAAGGACGTGGGTCCTATCTGATCAGGGCCCCACTCAAGTTTGACCTCCATAAAGGTCCCATCTCCAAATATGGTTACACTGGGGGTTACGGCTTCAACATACTAATTTTGAGGGGACCACAGCTCAGTTCAAGACAATAACCAAGTAGAAATACGTTTTTGGAGCAGGATGACTGATTTGTTTCTTTCTTTTTTTTTTTTTAAAGATTTTAAAATTTATTTATTTGACAGACAGAGATCACAAGCAGGCAGAGAGGTAGGCAGAGAGAGGGGGAAGCAGGCTCCCTGCTGAGCAGAGATCAGGCTCCCTGCTGAGCAGAGATCATGACCTGAGCTGAAGGCAGAGGGTTTAACCCACTGAGCCACCCAGGCGGCCCTGTTTTTTTCTTTCTTGTGCCTTGAAAAGATACTTGTAATCCCAAGTACAGGTGATTTAAAAAATTCTGTTTGGGGGCACCTGGGTGGTTCAGTTGGTTAACCCACAGTTGATTTCAGCTCAGCTGAAATCTCAGGGTCCTGGGATGGAGCCCTGCATCAGGCTCTGTGCTCAGTCGGGAGTCTGCTTGAGGATTCTCTCTCTCCCCTGCCCTCTCCCCTTCCTGCGCAGTCTGTCTCTAAAATTAATAAATAAATATTTTTAAAAATTCTGTTCTTTTCACTTATCATAATATGATAATCATTTTCCCATATTTCCGTGTAGAGTTCATGACCATCATTTTTGAAGGCTACATTGCATTCTTGGTGGTACCCTATTGTTATTCCTTGTCTTTATCTTAACTAGTTTCCCTCAGCTAGCCAACCAAAGTCAAGTCCTGTTGTCTGTCCTTCCTTTATCAGGCTCCTAGTCTGCATTGCTTTCTTCCTGATGGCCAATGCCCTGCCTTAAGGTTAGGTTATTGTGTACCAGGGGCTCACTCGCGGGCCCAGGGGTCATTCTGCCCTTATTTGTGCCCAACTCCACCTACCCAACACAGAGAACACAAATGAATCTTAATGCTACGTTTTTCATGGCCCTCTTTTACCCTAACATTAACTGGATGATAAAGTCCAAACTCTCTCGCTAGCCAATAGAAGTCTTGCACCATCTAACATTAACCTAACTCGGTTACCGCTCATCCACTGTTTCTGTATGAACCTTTTCTGGAGTCCCATAGACCCGTGACTGTTGATCCAATGTAACCCGTTGTTCCCAGCTCATTCATTAGCTTCATCTAGATGTCCTTCTTGTTGATCTAGCTCTATTCAGGTTGGTTTATCAGAACATATTTACCTGCATATTTGACTGTCCCACTAGACCATGACGTTCCTGCAGGTAAAGACTGTGACCGACTCATTTCTATAATTTCGGTACCAGCACACAGCCCGGACTCAAATCCTGGCTCTGTTGTGTACAAGCTGTATGACCCTGGACAAATCACTTAAAATCAAGCATCGGAGGGCGCCTGGGTGGCACAGTGGGTTAAAGTCTCTGCCTTCGGCTCAGGTCATGGTCTCAGGGTCCTGGGATCGAGCCCTGCATCAGGCTCTCTGCTCAGCGGGGAGCCTATTTCCCTCTCATTCTCTGCCTGCCTCTCTGCCTGCTTATGATCTCTGTCTGTCAAATAAATAAATAAACTCTTTTAAAAAATACATTAAAAAAAATCAAGCATCGGTTTCCTCCTCTGTAAAACTGGGAACATAATGGCATCTACTTCCTACAGCTACTGTGTATAATGTTCATTGTGTAGGGTTGTATATAAAAGTTACCTCATAGGGACCCATGAGGACAGCAGTGCTTTAATAAATCTTACTGGTTTTCATGCTGATGCTGATTAGCACTCTGGAAATGTTTGTTGAATGAATTTCAGACTTCGCTCCTGCACAGACAGAAAGAAGCAATCTCTTCTCTTTCTCTCCTGATCCCTGGCCTCCTCTCTAGAAGCTCCTGACAAATATGCCCGTCACCCAGTCCTGACTCAACAAAGCAAGAAGCCCCAAATGCCAAGGAGCCTCTCCTGGCAGCTTGAGTTGGTTTGCCTTCAAGGCCCCCCCCAGCTTCTTCTCAGGAACCAGCTTCATGGGGTTTGACTGACCTTTCCAAGGAGGGCACCCCGACTCCCCTGGGCTGGTGCCTTCCATGAGGGTCTGCAGGATCCAGCGATGGGTTCCCTGCCCACAGCCAGGACCCCTGCATGCCTCTGATCAGGCCTGCCCCTAATGTCCCAGGGGCCCACAGTGAGAACGTGGAAGGGGGCCCGCAGACAGTAATCTGTCCGAATATTTAGAAGTTATGAATCAAATGAACAAAGTGTTCCATGTGTTCCATCCTCCTACCTTGACAATTGTTCCCTCATAATGACAGGTTAAAAAATATGTGTAAAAATATGTGTACAGCTATGTCATTCCTATCCCTGAGAGGGGCACAACAGTAACTGTGACCAAATTTAACCCTAATGGTTTCTGTCTGGTTGCTCGGCAGATGGACAAGCAATGTTTGAATGAATATAATACAAACATTAAAAATTAGAATTGTTTTTATGTATGTTTTCAAAGAGTTAATTTTGAACATTTTAGAGGAAAAATATATCAAAATTAAAAGATATCCGGGGGCGCCTGGATGGCACAGTCAATTAAGCCTCCAATTCTTGGTTTTCGGCTTAGGTCGTGATCTTGGGGTCCTGGGACCAAGCCCCACATCGGGCTCTGCACTCAGCAGGGAGTCTGCCTGAGGATTTGCTCCCTTTCTCTCTCTCTGTCTCCCTCTGTGGCTCCCCACCCTGTGCGTGCTCTCTAAAATAAATAAATCTTAATAAAAAAAGATATCCATGAAACTCCCCATTTTTTATATTTTCTTTAATGTGTTTTAAAAGGGTTTATAGTTTTCTCCATAAAGCACTTACATAGTTTTTGTTAGGTTTACTCATTTCAGTTTTTATTTTTGACATGATTATCTTTTCAAAAATTACTTTTTTATTTGTTGCTGATTGTAGAAATTCACTGACTTTTGTATATTGATTTTTTTTTGTTCAGCAACCTTGCTGAACTCTTACTAAAGCTAGTAATTTCTCTATAGATTTTTGTGTTTTCCACATAGCAGATAATATATATGAATAATAAAAGTTTTATTTCTTTTTTGCAGTCTTATGCCTTTACTTCTCTTCTCTTCCTCCAACACGGTGCTGAATGAAAATATAAGCTGTTACTCTTTTTTTGGTATCAAAGGGAGACATTCAGTGTTTCACTCTTACGTGGGATTTTTGCTGTCAGTTTTCTGTAGATTCATGGTAAGAGGCTAAGGAAATTCTGCTTCTAGCTTTGTAAGGATTTATTTTTACATTTATTTTGTCATGAATGGATATTTAAATTTATCAAAAATGTTTTACTTTATAGAAATGATCATGTGATTTTTGTCCTTTAATCTGTGTGAAATATAGGAATTGGTTTTCTAACATAAAAACAATTTTCTATTCCTGCAACAAGCACAACTTGGTCACAATCGTTTTATGCATTGCTGGAGTTACTTCACTATTTTTTATTTTTATTATTTATTTACTTTTTCTTCAAGTTTTTTTTTTTTTAAAGGCAATTTATTTATTCATTTGACAGACAGAGATCACAAGTAGGCAGAGAGGCAGGCAGAGAGAGAGGGAAGCAGGCGCTCCACTGAGCAGAGAGCCCGATGCGGGGCTCGATCCCAGGACTCTGGGATCATGACCCGAGCTGAAGGCAGAGGCCTCAACCCACTGAGCCACCCAGGTGCCCCTTTTCTTCAAGTTTTTATTTAAATTCCAGTTAACATACAGTGTAATAATAGTTTCAGGTGTAGGATTTAGTGATTCATCACTTACATACAACACCCAGTGCTCATCACAGGTGCCCTCCTTAACCCCCTCATCCAGCTAGCCCATTCCCCCACCCACTTCCCCTACAGCAACCCTCAGTCTGTTTTCTATAGTTAAGAGTCTGCTTTATGATTGTCCGCTCTTTCCCCCTGCCCCCATGTTCATCTATTTTGTTTCTTAAGTTCCATGTATGAGTGAAATCATATGGTATTTGTCTTTTTCTGATTGACTTATTTCATTCCATCCATGTCCTTACGAATGACAAGACTTCATTCTTTTTTTTGGCTGAATAATATTCCATTGGGTATATACACCACATCTTTCTCCATTCTTCCATCGATGGACACATTTGGGCTCTTTCCATAATTTGGCTACTGTTGATAATGTTGCTATACACATCAGGGTGCATGTATCACTTTGAATCAGTATTTTTGTATCCTTTGGGTAAATACCTAGTAGTGCAATTGCTGGGTCATAGGGTAATTCTGTTTTTAACTTTTTGGGGAACCTCCATACTATTTTGCACAGTGGCTGCACCAGCTTGCATTCCCATCAACAGTGCAAAAAGGGCTCCCCTTTCTCTGCATCTTCACCAACATCTGTTGTTTCCTATGTTGTTAATTTTAGCCATTCTGACAGCTGTGAGGTGGTATCTCACTGTGGTTTTGATTTGTATTTCCCTGAGGATGAGTGATGTTGAGCATCTTTTCGTGTGTCTGTTGGCCATCTGTCTTCTTTGGAAAAAATGTGTGTTCATGTCTTCTGTCCATTTTTTAACTGTATTATTTGTTTTTTGGGTGTTGAGGGTTTTTTTAAAAAGATTTTATTTATTTAGAAAGAGTGTATGAACAGGGGGAGGGGCAGAGGGAGAAGGAGAGAGAATTTCAAGCAGACTCTGTACTCAGCATGGAGCCTGATGTGGAGCTCGATCTCATGACCCTGAGATCACGACCTGAGCCAAAATCAAGAGTTGGGGGCTTAACTGACTGAGCTGTTGTTTTATAAGTTCTTGTGTATTTTGGTTACTGACCCTTTATCAGATATGTCATTTGCAAATGTCTTTTCCCATTCTGAAAGTTGCCTTTTAGTTTTGTTGATTGTTTCCTTCGATGTGCAGAGGCTTTTTATCTTGATGTAATCCCAGTAGTTTATTTTTGCTTTTGTTTCCCTTACCTCTGGAGATGTATCTTGTAAGAAGGTGCTATGGCCAAGGTCAAAGAGGTTCCTGGCTGTGTTCTTCTCTAGGATTTTGGTGAATTCCTCTCTCACCTTTAGGTCTTTCATCCATTTTGAATTTATTTTTGTGTATGATGTAAGAAAGTAGTTCAGTTTCATTCTTCTGCATGTAGCTGTCCAGTTTTCCCAACATCATTTATTGAAGAGACTGTCTTTTTTCCATTGGATATTCTTTCCTGTTTTGTTGAAGATTAGTTGACCATATAGTTGTGGGTCCTGCTAATTTTTGAAAAAACATTTTGCATCTATGTTCATCAGTGAAATTGTCTCTTGATTTTTCTTTTGTGCTCTGTCCTTGTCAGTTTTGGTATTAATTTTTTGCTAGTCTCATGACATGAATTGGGGAGTATTTCTTCCTTTACTATAATTTGAAAGGATTTGTTTGATATTGGAGTTGTTTGTTCCTTGAATGATTGGTAGAAGTTACTGGTAAACTGGTCTTTTCCTTGTGGCAAAATTTTTAATTGCTGAATCCATTTCTTTAATGGTTACAGGACTACTAAATTTTTAATTTCTTCCTGAGCCAGCTTATTTTTCTAGTAATTTATCCATGTTTTGTAAGTTTCCAAATTTATTAACATAAAATGATTTATAATGTTCTCTATTTTTTCAATCTATATTGTGCCTTCTGCTATTTTTTTCTTGTTCAATATTGCCAAAGCTTTGTCAGTATTATTATTATTATTTTTAAAAGATTTTATTTATTTATTTGAGAAAGAGGCAGTGAGAGAGAGCATGAGCGAGGAGAAGGTCAGAGGGAGAAGCAGACTCCCCATGGAGCTGGGAGCCCGATGCGGGACTCGATCACGGGACTCCGGGATCATGACCTGAGCCGAAGGCAGTCGTCCAACCAACTGAGCCACCCAGGCATCCCTGTCAGTATTATAAATGTGTTAAAAGAATCAAATATTGGTTTTGTGTATGTGTGTTTATTTTTTACTTCATTATTCTGTGCTCTTATTTTTATTATTTTCTTCTTTACAACTTTCTTTGGGTTTGTTCTACTATTCATATTTCTAGTGTGTTTTTTCCCTTAATATGTAACAAAAACATGTAAAAGTATGCATTTCCCACGAACACGTAATGATTTAGGTAAACTCTATATGTTTTAACATATAGTACCATTGTTATTTAAAAATATAATAAATATTTTAAAATTTCCACTGATTTATTATTTAACCTATGACTTAAAAAAGGTGATTTACTTCCAAACACATTTTTTCCTAGTTTTCTATTTATAGCTGACTTCAAATTAAATTGTACTGTGACCAGAAAATTGGTCTGTAGGATACCTGGGTGGTTCAGTTGCTTAAGTGTCTGCCTTCAACTCAGGTCAGGATCTCAGGGTCCTGGGATTGAGCCCTGCATCTGGCTCCTTTCTCAGGGGGAGTCTGCTTCTCCCTCTCCCACTCTCTCTGCTTGCATTCCCTCTTGCTGTGTCTCTCTCTGTCGAATAAGTAAATAAAATCTTTAAAAAAACCCATAAACATCTTATATGAAAGAAGATTTCCAAACTGTTTTCTAAGGAAGTTATACCATTTTATGTTCTTATCCCCACTGTGTGTGAGTCTCAGTTCTCTATATCATTGCCAACGCTCGGGACATTTTAATTTAGCCATTCGAGGGGTGTATGGTGGTATCTAATTGTGGTTGTCATTTGAACTTCCCTAATGACCGATGATGTTTATTATCTTTTCATGTATTTATTGGCTATCCATATATTTTCTCTGGAGACGTGTCTCTTCAAATCTTCCAACTGAATTGTTCATCTTCCTATTATTGGGTTATAAGTATTCCTTATATATTCTGTATATAAATTCTAGATAATCTGCATATATTCTTATTATATGTACACTATATATTCTAGAAACAAGAACTTTATCAAACTTTGTAGAATGAATATATATTTTAAATTAAAAAACACATTTTATTTTTTTTTAAAGATTTTGTTTATTTACTTGATCCTTGTGATCTTGATACAGAGATCACAAGTAGGCAGAGAGGCAGACAGAGAGAGAGCAGGGAAGTGGGCTCCCTGCTGAGCAGAGAGCCCCATGTGGGGCTTGATCTCAGGAGCCTGAGATCATGACCTGAGCCGAAGGCAGAGGCCTAACCCACTGAGCCACCCAGGCACCCCATAAAACACATTTTTTTAATGTTTTTTTAAAAAAAAATTTCATTTCTTTTCAGCGTAACAGAATTCATAGATTTACAACACGCCCAGTGCTCCATGCAATACGTGCCCTCCATAATACCCACCACCTGGCTTCCCCAACCTCCCCCCCCCCCCCGCCCCTTCAAAACCCTCAGGTTGTTTTTCAGAGTCCATAGTCTCTCATGGTTCATCTCCCCCCCAATTTCCCTCAAGTCCCTTCTCCTCTCCATCTCCCCATGTCCTCCATGTTATTTGTTATGCTCCGCGAATAAGTGAAACCATATGATAATTGACTCTCTCTGCTTGACTTATTTCACTCAGCATAATCTCTTCCAGTCCTGTCCACGTTGCTACAAAAGTTGGGTATTCATCCTTTCTGGTGGAGGCATAATACTCCATAGTGTATATGGACCACATCTTCCTTATCCATTCGTCTGTGGAAGGGCATCTTGGTTCTTTCCACAGTTTGGTGACCGTGGCCATTGCTGCTATAAACATTGGAGTACAGATGGCCCTTCTTTTCACCACATCTGTATCTTTGGGGTAAATACCCAGTAGCGCAATTGCAGGGTCATAGGGAAGCTCTATTTTTAACTTCTTGAGGAACCTCCACACTGTTCTCCAGAGTGGCTGCACCAACTTGCATTCCCACCAACAGTGTAAGAGGGTT
>PISX010036294.1:0-12110 GCA_004024625.1 Mellivora capensis | reverse complement strand
GAAGTTGGGGACTGTTCTCAGGCCGCCGTCCGGGGCCCCCCGTGGGTCAGCCCCGGCCTGCAAAGACAGGGGTCGGCAACTTGAACAACCGTGTCGGTTGTAACCTCCCTGTGGACGCCGGAGAGGGGGACGAGAGCAGCGCTGGGAAGAACGGCACAAAGCGATTTTCCTTCATTTTCAGGGGCATTGGAGCTCCGGCAGCCCCACACCAATTTTTCTTATTCTGCAGGTCGGTGAAGCCTGACCGCTGGGAGGGCCCGTCCCCTGTGTAGTGAATTCTCCCTGAAAACTCCAAAGAGGACAGCTTTTTGGGTCCTTTTTTTTCTGGACCGCTTCCGTGCCCGGGGAACCAGAACATTTCCACAGGCCGCAGAGCCAGGCCTCAGGCTCCAGGAGGACCCGAGCTCCTTCGCGCAGGGCCCCGCCCTGCACACCCCTCGGTCCGGCTGCTGATTTGTGCCCTTTGTCACATCCTTTAATAAACTGGCAAACGGAGTTTCCCTGAGTTCTGCGAACCACATTAGCACGTTCCTAGAACCTCAGAAAGGGTCCTGAAAACCCCCAGTCTGCATCCTGTGGGTCAGAAGCACAGGTAACAGCCTGGGGCTCGCCCCCGGAGACCCCAGTCTGCAGCGGGGGGTGAGGCAGTCTTGTAGGCCTGAGCCCTCGCCCGTGGGATCCGGGTAGACAGCGGCAGAACCGGCTTGATTCTCAGACACCTCCCTGTCATCTGAGAGCGCCTTCATGGTATGTGTGTCGCGGGGGGTGGTGGTGGTGTGGGAATTGGGTCCAGGAACTCAAAGAGGAGGGGTCCCTTGGGGACTTGGGGGGAAGAACAGAACGGACTTTTCCCAAGACTTCTTATCCTTACAAGAGATACGCACTACTTCATTCCCAAATTAGTCTGAGAATTCAAGCTTAGGTTAAATGATTATTTTAAAAAAATATATATATATGTATTTATTCAGCCTGAGTGTGCATGCATGAGCACAGGGAGGGCCCGGGGTGGGGCGGGGAGAGGGAGAGAGACTCTCAGGGAGGTTCTCCACTCGGCCTAGGGCCCGATGCGGGGCTCCATGGCATACCCTGGAGCTTATGACCTGAGCTGAAACCAAGAGCTGGATGCTTAACTGACTCAGTTAAATTATTCTTAAGAAGTAGCCAGTAGGATGAAAGAAGCATTTGCTTTAAAAAAGAATTGCCTTGCCATGATGATTCCTTTACCAATATTCTCATTATTAAAGTCAATATTGACTTACAGATTTTACGGTTAAAACTAGGGCAAAAAACATAAAAAAAAATGAAATCTTGCCATTTGCAATGACGTGGATGGAACTAGAGGCTATGATGCTGAGCGAAATAAGTCAGAGAAAGACAGTTATCATATGATCTCTCTGATCTGAGGAATTTGAGAAACAAGACAGAGGATCATAGGGAAGAGAGGAAAAAATGAAACAAGAAGAAACCAGAGAGGGAGACAAGCCGTAAGAGACTCTTACTCTCAGGAAACAAACCGAGGCTGCTGGGGGCTGGCGGGGGGTAAGAGGGCTGGCGCGGCTGGGCACGGACGTGGGAGGGTGTGCCACGGTGGCCGCTGTGAGCTCTGTGCGACTGACGCCTCCCGGACCTGTATCCCCCGGAACAAATGGCACATTGTATGGCAGTTTGAAAAAATCACCCTTCTTCTATCCTCACACCATGCTGGCAAAATCGGTAATCAAAGCACAGACCCCGTTGGTCCTACACGCGGCGAGTGTCTCCCTGTGCCGCGCCTGACCACAGCCTCCGCTGTCCCTCTGGGGAGCAGAGGCGAGCACAGCCCCCAGCGCACCAGGCGCTTTGCCGGCACGAGGTGTCCCGCCCTTGCAGAGCCCAGGACGGAGGCGTCACCTGCCGGCGCCGGGATGGTCCACGAACCAGGCCAAAGGGGGCAGAGCGCGGGACGATTCCCCGGAAGTCGCCGTGTCACGCGTGTGCACGCGCACACTCACGGGGTTGGCAACTCGCCAGAGCCCCTCAGCCACTGGTCAGCTGAGGTTCTCAGCGCCGGTGCTTGTGTCCTGGGATCGCCAGCGCCTCGCTGGCCGCTCGCAGACGCCCTTCCGCGGCGCACTCGGCGCGGCGGCGACGGCCCTTTCCTGATGGAGAAGCCCGCGCCACTGTCACGACCATGCCCTAGTCCAAACGCTTTCACCGGGAGTAGAGTAGGAAATTTGTAGCAATTTATATTCCCATAAATACCGTGTTTTTAGTGATGGTTTATGTTCTAAGAGAGTAACTAGCACAGTGTCAAGATCTCACCAAGTACTATTCTTACGCTTAATTTTGTGAGGTCGGAGGAAATGATGACTGGCTCCGGTTCCTCCCAAAGCCTGGAACTGAGGCGAGGACAGAGCAGCCTTCTAAGTTTCACTATTTACAGTCTTTCATGGTCTTTATGGATGTTTGTTGCCATTTTCCGGTCTTACCCTGTTAAGCGACGGTCATTTCTTTCTTAGCACAGAGACCCAGTCATCACTAGAACTTCAGTAAATGACGGTGGAAGTAGTAAATGATCTGCCTGCCATCGGCCACTGGAAGGAAGGGACGTGAGAGAACGTTTCCGGCAATGTTCCCGAGTCAGCGACCGAGCTGCGCTCCCGACACCCTCCCCGGGCCTCAAAGCCAGATTCTGTGTCCACATTCCCACTGCGTTCGCGCCGCTTCCTTTAAAACAAATCATATGTGTTCGCTTTACAGGGACGAAACTTTGTGTGTGTTTCCAAAAGGAACTCGAGTCCGTCCAATGGGGAGCACTTTAAAAAAAGAATTAGGGAGGCGCCTGGGTGGCTCAGTGGGTTAAAGCCTCTGCTTTCGGCTCAGGTCATGATCCCAGGGTCCTGGGATTGAGGCCCGTGTCGGGCTCTCTGCTCTGTGGAGAGCCTGTTTCCTCCTCTCTCTCTGCCTGCCTACTTTTAATCTCTGTCTGTCAAATAAATAAAATCTTTTAAAAAATAATTAATTAATTAAAAAATTAAAAAATATTTAGGAATACATTTATTTTCCTTTAAAGCTTTCTGGAAGGCGTGGTTACTCCTGCGAATTCCCACGGCCAACGCCCCATCTTGTAGACGATGGTGTGTTCGCGTCGGTTCGTTGAAGGGCTATAGGGTTAGCTTTATGAGAGCTGGAATAGATTTTGGAACAAGTATGCTTGGCTTGAGGCCACGTTCATTTAATTTAAATAATTAGGGAATCACTTAATTGACAATGACCACAGAGGACACCGGGTTAGGAGAGTGACACTTCTGTCCCAGCATCTCTGCCAATCCACCGGGGAAGGCTGCTGAACGCCACGCAGGCTTTTTATTTACTTATCTACTTCTCTGCAGGATTGTGCTAACTTCTGGGAAGTATTATTTTTGGGCACAACAGATGAGTGAGCTGAAGAGTTTCATGTAGACATTTTCTCATTTTTACTTCCTCCCATTATAGTGTGTGTGTGTGTGTGTGTGTGTGTTTGCGTGTGCGCGTGTGTTCTCTCTTACCTGCGGTGTGAGATTCCTGTGACCGAACGAGAAAGTCTTTGCCGGAGCCGCGTGCGTCCCTGAGTGAGACACCGTCAGCGTCCGCACTCGCTGGAGACCCGGGGCCCGGCTCCAATGGGCTAGAAATCATGGGGCCACGTCACGTCGACCTTCCTCACCAGTGAGATAAAAAATTAGTTGGGAGGATTGTAGATAAAAGCTCCTTCTTTAAAATTTCCTCCTCGCTTACAATTTACTTTTCATAGTGAGGAGATGCTGTTGCCTCAGTATTTCAGCCTTTTTTTTCCCTCCTTGTGAATAATTTCTTTTGGAAAAAAGCTGCTGTTGCCTTTCCGAATGTCACGACTCTGTTTTGTTGGAAATGGGGCTTTGGGTATTTCCCATAAAAGGGGCTGACTCGGATTCCAGTTACCTTTGGGGTCTTTCTGGACCCCAATGTTAGTATGTAAAGTGGTTTCTGGAAGCCTGTGAGTTGCCAACTGAAATGATGTCCCCGGAGCCCTGGCTGGACCCCACGGAAGGAAGATGCAAACAAGGGTCGTTGCTCCCCAGTTTCATTCGGGTCTCTGGTTCCTGATCGTTGTGGAACTGTAACATTCTCGCACTTTCTGACTCATGGTTATATTCTGTCCTCGTCCCTCAGGGTGTGTTTGCCTGGGCCGCCGTAACAAGGCACCACGGACTGGCTTACACAACAGAAACGTCCCGCCTCGTGGGCCTGGAGGCAGCAGATCTGGGATCGGGCATCCCAGGGCCACGCTCCCTCTGAAGAAGCTGGGAAGGTCCCAGCCTCTCTCCTGGCTCCCGGCGGGTCCCTGGCTTACAGCAGCAGAACTCTCGTCTCCCGCGGTGTTCTCCCTGTGTCCACGGTTCCCTTCTCTAGGGACGCCGGCTGCCGTGGATGAGGGCCCACTGCTCCGTATGATCTCAACGAATTACAACACCGTGAACATCAGGAACAGAAAACCCCACTACAGCGGAGTGGGGAGCTTGGGTGGGGGCGCTCTCGTGACCTGTGAGTCACACGGGGAGTCCGTTGCAGACCCCACAGGAAGAGATCAACTAGACCATACGTGGACTTGACCTTGCACGTGGACACGACCCTCCCGACCAGGGGAAGAGACACATTCCTCAACCTGCAACAGCTCAGCCGAGGAGACGTCGCCAGACTTCCTACCCCCACGGACTTTCCGGCTACGACCGCCTCCCCCTTTCTCCTTTGCGCCTTACAGAGCCTCCTGCCTCTCCTTTGTCCTCCAGACTCCCCTAAGGTTTGGCCACGGCTGGTCTGCCCCAGCCGGCAATTCCTCTCTTATTCCCCAATAAATCCGTCTTTTGCTGGTGAAGTAACTGGTAGATTTATTTCTAAGGTTAACCCTAGAAAGACCCTATTTCCAAATAAAGTCACACTCTTCGGTACAAGGGGCTAGGACTTCAACATGTGAATTTGGGGAGGGGGACAGGGACATCCCAGTTCAGCCCGTAATGACGGCTGGCACGCCTTCTGTTAAAATTGAGTCGGTTTTGAGGATTTGGGAGGATTTTGTGACACTCTAGAGATTGGAAATACCAAGGCCGGTGATCATGCCTCTAGTAATTAATAATTCTCCTCATTTTACCAAATCCTTTGAACACATCAACTTGCAAAATGCACCAGCCTGAGCTAAACCACGTGCGTCAGTCAAACATGCCCGTCACAACACAGAGGACGCAGCATCTCGAGCACCAGACCCCTCACGTTAGCGGGGGTCCCTGCCCTCAGATGCTGACACACGCTTTTACGCACTACTGTGGACGGGATGAGCTTCAGACCAGTTGGGGCTTCGTGGCACAGCGGGGTGGGAGTCGGACTCCTGATCCCACTTCCGTGCTCTGGAGGCTTTAGCCTTTCTTTGGTTATCGGAGACCCAGAGGGTGAAGGGGCTCTGCCCCGCCCTCCTCTCCTTCCTTGCAGGGCAGGGGACGTACCAATTTCTCCTGTTTTCATGTCCTCAGGAGAGTAGTTTTTCCTGGAGGCCAGGTTTCAGGGAGCACGGTGCCGGTTCACATCTCATTTTGAAAGAGAACTTTGGCTGCCTCCGTTTTGACCTAGAACTTTCCAGTTGGGTTCTTCTTTCCAGCTGGTCTCTTGGCTCAGGGGGAAGACCCTGTAGGCAAAGCAGCTTCCCTGACGGGAACTGAAACTGGGCCAGCAAGACCTGCCCGTGACTGACTCCACGGCAGTGATCCGTGGATCGTCTCTGCCCGCTGGCGCGTACCCGACCGCTATTGCCCTACATTTTCCTTATATAAACCCAGAAATGTCTTCCACCTTTTGCGTATAGCCTTGGACCCTCGTTCGCTGTCTTCCCGGCCGGCACTGGCCTCACTGAAAAAATTCCTTTCGTCTTTCACCACTGCTCGCTCCTCTGCCTTTGGGTTTTGTCAGTGGTGAGTGGCCAGAGCTGGTCTGTATGGGACCCTCCGTCCAGGAGCTCGGGCACCCCTGCGCCCCTCCCCACTACAATTTCGCTGTGATCCAGCGGCCAGGGACTCTGGAAGTACTCCGCACTCCCTGTCGTCTGTGGGGTGTGCTTCACTGAAGACCCATTTCAGTGAGTCGGCTACAGCGGCCATTTCTTCTTGGAAGTTGACGCTCGTGGGCGGGGTTCCTGGGAATCAGCCTTTTGAAGTGTTGTTCCTGTTGAGAACGTTGTTCGAGTTTTCTTGGGATTTGACTGAACACTGACCCACGGCACATGATTTCTTGAGTCCTTTATTTGAAGCTTTATCCTTTAAGATATTCAGATAGAACCGTTGTCTCCTTTCCGAAAAAACTGTCCTTCTGTCCTCTAACCGGTCATGCCTCCTAACGCCCTGTGGGCTTTCCACATGTGGCCAATACTCCCCTGGGGTGATTATGTTTTTTTGAAAGTTGTCTTTTTTATTTTACTTTATTTTTTGGTCTTGCATGTAGTCTATGTTCATGGTCTTCTCTTGTCTGGGACACCGGGTGCCGCGTCTGGGCAGGTTGTCCCCAGGGAAGTGCCACCGGATTAAAAATGAGCGCAGAGGTCATTCACCGGGGTGGGTGTTTATATGTAAGCATTCTGGATGCTTCAGAAGGCGACGGTGCAGAGTGATTAAGCCTGGGAATGTGTTTCCAGAGCTCCCAGATCACATCAGATCCCGTCTGGTCGTCTCCACGGCTCCTTCCCCGCTCCCGGCTCCTTTGCCTCACCTGTGGACCGGCTAAACGACTTTCAGTGCCTTTATGAGGGCCACACCTGCGAAGTCTGAGAAGAGACATCATGCTGAATTGTGAACCACACTTGCAGCAATTCCTGAAGATGTGCCTTTAATAATAGCTCTTTTGTGTCTGATGACAGCTGGTTCTGGTTGGGTCCCAGCACAGAGGCCGGACTCCTCGGGGTGGGCGGCCCTACTCAGCGGACGGCAGGGGCCTTGGCTGGTCACAGCAGGTCCCAACCAAGGCTTTTCCAGATTCCTTCCCCAAACCAAAGGGTGATGTTTTCCTGCAGTCTGCCTACCTCTGAGTGCTTGTGGAAAATTCCAGAAAGTGGAAGTTTTATAAACGCCCAATAAGACACTCGATTTCATTTCCCTTCCCGCTGCCTTTAAGGGCTCCACGTTCTCAGTCGTTCAAGTGAAACGATCTTGACATCTCATCAGCGCTGTTTTTATGTCCGTGGTTTCCTATCTTTATTACATAAACATCGTTTCGTTTTATGCTGTTAATCTGTGACGTCTTACGCTATGCCCCAAATTACCTTATTAGAGTGAACACATGGAAACCCTTCACTCTGCTCCATCAGTGAAGGCTCTGAAAACAAACAACTTTGTTATTATTTTTATTTTGAATGGGATTAATCTTCACGATCTTGCTGGCCTGATTTTGTGGACAGAGCGCTTCCTAAATCAATACCGAGAGTGGAACGGAGCCTCGGCCGTTAACTCCGCTCTGAAATACGGAGTATCTGGGATTTGAGCTATAGGTTTTGGTTTTGGGTTTTTTTTTGTAGTCAACTGAGTTTCTTCACGGTTTTATAAAGAGGAAAAAAAGACAAAGGGATCGATAATTTTTGGAAGCAGTAAGCCATTTTCTTAGATATTTTTTCTCAAAGAAAAAGGAATTTGCTGTAGAAATGAATAGAGGTATCCGATGTTAACACTATTTCCCCAAAGAGGGGACCAAACATCAGAGTAGAACTTAGAAGTCTGGGAGATGGGTCTTTTGTTCTGAGAGAGAAATGGAGTAAACACAAGACAAGGAGACAGAAAGAGAAGGAACCAAGGATGGATAAGTCCTCTTGAGACACACATACCTCGTGGTCCCTCTGGAGAGAGACTGGGGTCACCAGTCCTTCCTTCCCTCCCCGCCCTGTGGGTGGGTGCCTTCGGGCAAGTTCCTTCGCGGAGCCTCAGGCTTCTCTCATCTATGAAAATGGATTGTTAAATCCACGGTTAGATGGAAGTTAAATGAGAAAATGGGCACGGTGGGCCCAACACTCTTCCTGGAACTTGGTAGATGACTGACCCTACATTGTTTGAATTAATATTTTCCCCCAAAACCTGTCCTGACTTGGACACGAGGTGTAATTGCCCGTTTAAACAGCCCTCTTCGCTTCGGTTCCCAGGGGAAGGTTCTGGGGCCGCGTGCCCAGGGGCGCCCGGACTCGCGCGGGGAGCGGGCGTGGGTGGGGGTGGGAAGCTGCATCACCTGCTGCCCCACCCCCGCCCCAAGGTCCTGCGGGCCCTGCTGCTCTCCTGCGGGAGGCCCAGCTCCCAGGATGGGTGGGCGGCTGCGCGCAGGCGGGAGGCCCCGTTTCCGCGGGCCGGTCAGCTGCAGGTCCCTGCACCAGGATTTTCTTGGATATTGGAGCAGGGAAAGCAGCTCCGCTGCACCTGACTTCCCACCTCACCCTCTCCTGTGGGGCAAACGGGGGTCTCCTGAGGCTTGGGGAGTGGTTGGCGAAGGAAGGGGTGCGTGTGTGTGTGTGTGTGTGTGTGTGTGTGCGCGCGCGCGCGCGCCGCGCCCGGGAGGGAGAAGGGCAGAGTCTGCCGCAGGCCCCCTCCTCGCCTCCCCTCTTCCCAGCCCTTGGTTGCTATGCCGTTTCTATGGCAGCAGCATCCTCAGACCCAACTTGCACCATCAGTTAGAGCCAATTAAGGTAAAATAGTGGGGGGAGGGAAGGAGGGAGTGGCAATGGCAGGGGGCGGGGCGAGGCCGGGAAGCCGCGGGGAGGCTGCAAGGGCAGGTTCGCCGGCTGGTCTCCGCCAGCTCGTCCGCCCAGCGCAGCGGCGGGAGCGGCAGCAGCAGCAGCTCTCGCGCGGCAGCAGCCCCCGGGCCGCAGACCCCTCGCCCCGCGGCCACAGCGCAGACCCCTGGCCCCCGCCCACCCCGGGACCCTCCCGCTCCGGGCGCCGACCCGACCGCCTCTCTGCACCGTCCGGCCTCTGCTGCTTCTCGCCCTCGCCGGCAGTACTTGAGCAGACCGAGAGCGAAGTTTTAAAAAATGCCGATTGCCCAGTTGCTGGAGCTATGGAAGAAGATCGAGGTGGAGCCCATGGACATAGAGGTGAGTACCCGGGAGAGAGCGCGTTCTGCGAGAGCCCCGCTGCGGCGCGGCGTGTGCAGAAGGGGCTCCTAATTCCTGGGGACTTGCATGTGACAGACCCTTGAATATGTAATGTGTGCCGAGCTGGTGTGGCGTGCGCTGTGGATGCGCTCGTGCGCGTACACACAAGCCTGGTGCATGTAGGTGCCCGCGTGCGCGCCCAGCGGTGTGTGGGGTCAATTAAATGAATGAAAACCAATGCGGGGAAGAAAGACATTGTTGCTCTTCAACCAAACTGCAGGCTTCCTGAGCTCTGTGTGTATCTGGGAGTCCTCCCTGGGCTCCAACTACCCTGCGTCTGTTTGATCTTCTTCAACAAGTGGCTTTACATGGGAGGGACTCCATTGGCTCCAGCTGAGGATGAAACCGGGATGACCTCTTAAGAAACAGGAGAAGATGGGACGCCTGGGTGGCTCAGCTGGTTGGGCAGCTGCCTTCGGCTCGGGTCATGATCCCAGCGTCCTGGGATCAAGTCCTGCATGGGGCTCCTTGCTTGGCAGGGAGCCTGCTTCTCTCCCTCTGCCTCCATCTGCCAGTGCTGGCGCTCTCGCTCTCTCTCTGATAAATAAATAAAATCTTAAAAAAAAAAAAAAAAAAGAAACAGGAGGCATGAAGATCATGCAGTCTTAATAGTGTGTGTTCCAGTAGAGAGGGGCTGTTACAAATAAAGAGAAAACATAATGAAATGGAGGTGTCGAGGCGGCCCCTCCCCAGGGCTGACTGGTGGGAGTCACCTGTGGTTCTGTTTAACTCCATGCTTCCCCAGGGACCTGGAACTCTCTGAAAGCCTGATCCATGGGATTTGATTTGCTTAATTTGAATTATAGATGATCAACATACATTTTCCCATGAAGAAGTTCCTCAAACTTACACGTTATGCAATTATGCGTTCTGAGACCACTCCCCGTCCGTTATCAGACTACCTACTGGATTACTAGACATACGTCTGCCGTGTCTCTAGCAGCTTGGACTGCTTTCCCAAATAATTTGCTAAATGTTGACAAAATCCAAGCTTCAGTTTTTGTCTTACCTCCTATCCCAGCGTCCTGTCTGTAAACCCAGCTCTTCGTGTAACTGTCACTCATGTTTGCGCGCAGCCTGTTCTTTGATGGAGCGGCTTGTCTTTGCTGCCGATGACAAGCCCCCAAACCTAGAAAGGTGACAATCCGGCTCCGTACTGTCGTCGACGGTGCTGTTTACCCAGGATGGCATTCCTGGTGTCCAAGACCGTCCCTTCAGAAGAGCCTCTCACAAGGGTTGCTAATTCAGGGTTCATTTTTTTTTTTCTTTTAGAGAGAGATTTGGGTTTTTTTAAAAAAACTGAATGAATGAATTGAATTAATAACGATCAGCCAGAAGTTCTTTTCTTACTTCCTGGAGCTTTCTGAAGCCCTCTTAGTAATCTGAACTGTGTTTGTGGGGGAGGCCTAGCTGCCAACGACCCCCCCTTCCCAAAATCTGGGCCCCACGACGCAGGGGAGTGTTTGGCTGCAGGTCCGGAGAGGAGGACAGAGGTGAGGAAGCCAGGGGCTTTGCAGAATTTCTCGTAGGGCTCCGGACTCCACAGTCACCGACCAGAGCTCCAAGGAGCAGCTTGTGTCATGAGTATTTCGGAGATGGACTGAAAATGGAGCAACAATGTATATATTCATGTTACTTAAAAAACATGTCATGGACAGCACTGCCTTGCCACCCCATTTAGAGGGCAAATTTTTACAGTTTTTGAGGCTGATGCGTATGTCACAACAAATCATGAAAATTGGATCAAGTAGACGGTCCCGGAGCAAAAGAAATTATCTTCGGGCTTCCTGGGTGAGCGCTTGGGCACCGCACCCTGTCTGCAGTGGGCTTTCTGGAGACCGAGCACCCAACCCTATTGAAAATAGGGAAATCCTGTTTTTCCCCCGGAAAACCAGAACTTTTTCTGGAACGATTAAACGTGAAGCGTTGGTCCTGAGGTCCTCCGGGTCCCGAGGGGTCCTCTGAGCCCACACAGAGGGGAGATCTGTCTGCTTCATGACTGCAAGGCTCGTTTTGCTTTCTGGTTTTGTGCATGTTTTAGGTTGTACGATACTAAAATGTCTCACCTATCAAGACATTGGGCAAAACACATGGAATACATTTGGCCCCTGAACTCCAAGTTAAATAGCATAAACCCTTTCGTGAGAAGCTTCGCAGGCCCTTCCAATGAGAGAAGCTGCTATGCTGCGTGCTGGGGATTTCTGCGACTCGCTTTTGCCCAAATTTAACAGGACCGATGACTGTTGTAGCGACCAGCGCTCCGGGGTTCCAGATTTGTTCTAACTCAGGGCACTCTCCCCTTGCCTCGTTTTCTCAGACCGGCCCGGGTTGGTTTACACAAACCAGCTTTGCCTTCGCACGTAGACGGGGGAAATTCATTTGACTGTCATGGGAGAGTATTTGCGGTTTTACGAACTGTTTTGAAGTATTTCGGTATATTTGGCCAGTGAATGAGGTGTATGGACAGGGAGACGTATGCTGATTAAAAACCGGGCCCTCCATAAAATTCCTGAAGAATCTGGCCTAAAAAAGAAGCCACTTACGATGTTTTAGTGGGACTCTCAGTCACTGCTTTCAGCAGACTTACTGCGGCCAAGGGCATACGTTGGGGGGGCAGGAAGGTGAGAAAACGGAAGACAGGATGAGTAAGGTGAGAGCAGAAACCCGCCCACGGGAGCTAGCTGACCCATTTAGGTCCTTTTTGTGTTCTTGTAAAGGAATAAGCACGACCTTCCTTTCTGGGATGTCATCATGCATTAAAGAAAGGAAAAGCCCCTGTTTTTAAATATTGCGGATCAAATAGGACTCCCGACATCTATGGTCTGGCTTGTCGGCTGCTGGTTATCTTCCAGCCTCTGGATGAGCAGACTGCCTGGAAACGAGGGGCCTGGGGTGTGTGGTGGCCGTGGTGCCCGGGCTGCCCGCCGGCCGGTGCTCCCCCCCC
>PISX010036293.1:0-12106 GCA_004024625.1 Mellivora capensis | reverse complement strand
TAAGTGACTCTTAATCTCACAAAACAAACTGAGGGTTGCGGGGGGAGGGGGTCGGGAAAGGGGGGTGGGGTAATGGACATTGGGTTGGGGAGGGTATGTGCTATGGTTAGTGCTGTGAAGTGTGTAAACCTGGCGATTCACAGACATGTACCCCTGGGGATAAAAATTTGTTTATAAAAAATAAAAATTAAAAAAAAAATAAAGAAGAGTAAAACAGAGAAGAGAGAGTGGAAACAGAAGACAGAGTAGAAAAGGTGGTATACTACTGGATTTAAAGATGGAAGAGGAACCACAAAACAAGGAATGTAGGGTGACATCTGGAAATTGGAAAAGGCAATAGATTTTTCCATAGAACCTCCAGAAGAAATGCAGCCCTATAGACCCATTTTCAGACTTCAGATTTCCAGAACTATATGATAATAAATTTCTGTTTTAAGCTACTGAATTTGTGATGTTACAGCAGCAAGAGAAAAGCAATACAAATGTAACTTCTTTATAAAAGTTTTTCTTGATCACCTTACCTACAGAAAATTTCCTTCAGACAGCATATGGAATATATGGTATGGTTTTGTTTTGTCACATAGTAAGTGTTCTTCATTTATTCAAAAACAAGGATTTCATGCACCTTTACTATACTTAAAGTATTATAATCACTCAGTATTATGGAAAAGTCTATGTTCTCATCTCTAACTTATGAATTCACATTTAAAGATTTTTTTCGTGTCTTACCACAATTTCTGAACTTTTTCACAGATATTATTTCCTCAGTCTATTTCAGTGAAAAGCCACATATTTTATTTTTCTGCTTTCTCAATCTGTGGGTCTGACAGGCTTTACAGTTCAGAGATGTGTGTGATTTTCCAGACATACAGTGGTTTTGCACTTAGGTTATTTAACTAAGCTGCTTAAGCTTCACAACAAACAATATAACTGATTATCTGCTTAATATAACTCCTTTATTACACATGGCTCTAATCTCTTGTCAAATAGGGCACTTATTTGATATGTTTCCTTGTCTCCCAAGGTGCATTAAACATCTTGGAGCTCTTGAGTAAAAGAAAACAAAACAAAAGCAATAAACAAAAGACACATACATACACAAACCTCAACCAGAAATACTCAGGCAACCAATTTATGCCAGTTCATCACCATTACCCTTTCTACTATACATAAAACTACTTACTTTTTCCTAGTAGCAGATCCTAAAATTTGTGACTCTTAATAGCAAGTCATGACACTTTGTCTTCCACAGATCTATATTATAGATTCCACTCTTTTAATTTTTGATATATATTTTCCTATCTTCATAATTTTTGGATGTCCTATTAGTTAAATTTTGTACAATTTTTAGTCCAGATTTTTTAGCTTACCATACCATATTTAACTGATCATAAAATGTCATGATTAGCAAAAATCCCAAATACTCTTTTTAAATAAAATCTTTGAAAGAGATTCCGAGCGCTAGATGTAAACCAGAAAAATGCACTTTTTCTTAGATTATTTAGTTTCTGATTAATCACTGGAAAGCTGCCTCAAGGTTGATGTTTTTCAAGTTATCAATAAATTAATGAATACATTTAATCATTCTTTCTACAAGTATTACTGAATACCTAAGATAGGAAAGACAGTGTGTTAATATCTAGGATATAGCCCAAACAAAAACAAAATACTCATGGCCCTTGCATTCATGAAGCAGTCTAGTGAGGCGTGAATTTAAAAAAAGTAAAAAACAAACAAACAAAAAACTTCCTTAAATGTCTAGGTACTCCAAAATCAATGATAATAGGGTATAAGATAGAAAAATGTGAAGGAGGTGTACTGCTGTATCTGTATCAAACACTGAGAATCTCTTGGAAAGTGACAGAAATTGAGGGTGATAACTGAAGAAATAGAAGGATTAGGCCTGATTATTAAGGAAGAAGGAAGAGGCCTCCCAGAAGGTGAGTACACCATATGTAACATCCCTTAGTTAGGAAAATGTGTGCTCATGAAACAAAGGAAAATTAGGGCAAAATGTAGAGAGAATAGGGGATGGTAGGATTAGATAACATTTGAGAGGCTTCAACCAAAACTTGCACAATTTTTTGAAGTCATAATAAAGAGTCTGAATTCTCTTATGATGGTGGAGGAAGTCATTAAAGGAGATAACCATCAGATGACACTGAGCAACACTTGTGCAATCAGAGGCTCCTTGCTTCTTCCCTTTCCTTGGAATATACATTTTGCCCATTATTCTCTAATGGGACCCATTTTTAAGGTAACAGCCTTTAAAGAGCAATGTGCTGTTGGGATAGTATATATGACTGAAACTAGTTAAGGCCTCTGTATAACTTTTTTTTAATTTATTTTAATTTTATTTTATTTAGTATTCCAAAATTCATTTATGCACCATACCCAATGCTCCATGCAATACTTGCCCTCCATACTACACATCACCAGAAACACCCAACCCTCCACCCCCTTCCCTTCCAAAAGCCTCAGTTTGCTTCTCAGAGTCCGCAGTCTCTCATGGTTTGTCTCCCCTTCCAGTTTCCCCCCACTCACTTCTCTCCATCTCCCAATGTCTTCTATGTTATTCCTTATGCTCCACAAGTACGTGAAACCATATGATAATTGACTCTCTCTGTTTGACTTATTTCATTCAGCATAATCTCCTCCAGTCCCACCCATGTTGATACAAAAGTTGGGTATTCATCCAATCTGATGGAAGCATAATACTCCATTGTATATATGGACCATATATTCTTTATCCATTTATCCATTGAACGGCATCTTGGTTCTTTCCACAGTTTGGCAACTGGCCATTGCTGCTATGAACATTGGGGTACAGATGGCCCTTCTTTTCACTACATCGGTATCCTTGGGCTAAATACAGTAGTGCAATTGCAGGTTCATAGGGAATCTCTATTTTTAATTTCTTAAGGAATCTCCACACTCTTTTCCAAAGTTGCTGCACCAACTTGCATTCCCATCAACAGTGTAAGAGGGTTCCCCTGGTGTTATCTCAATGTGGTTTTGATTTGAATCTCCTTGATGGCTAATGATGATGAACGTTTTCTTATGTGTCTGTTAGCCATTTGTATGTCTTCTTTGGAGAAGTGTCTGCTCATGTCTTCTGCACATTTTGCGATGTGATTATCTGTTTTGTGTGTGTTGAATTTGGGGAGTTCTTTATAGATCTTGGATATCAGCCCTTTGTCATTTGCGAATATCTTCTCCTATTCCATGGGTTGCCTTTGTGTTTTGTTGACTGTTTCCTTTGCTATGCAGAAGCTTTTGATCTTGATGAAGTCCCAAAGTTCATTTTTGCTTTTGTTTCCTTTGCCTTTGGAGATATATCTTGAAAGAAGTTGCTGTGGCTGATGTCGAAGAGTTTACTACCTATGTTCTCCTCTAGGATTTTGATAGATTCCTGCCTCACGTTGAGGTCTTTCATCCATTTTGAGTTTATCTTTGTGATTGGTGTAAGTAAATGGTTGAGTTTCAGTCCTCTACACATTGCTGTCCAATTTTCCCAGCACCATTTGTTGAAGAGACTGTCTTTTTTCCACTGTATATTTTTTCCTGCTTTGTCAAAGATTATTTGACCATAGAGTTGAGGGTGAATATCTGGGCTCTCTGTACCACTGGTCTATGTGTCTGTTTTTGTGCCAGTACCATGCTGTCTTGGTGAGCACAGCTTTGTAGTTAAGCTTGAAATAAGGAAACGTGATGCCCTCAGTTTTGTTTTGCAACATTTCCTTAGCAATTCAGGGTCTCTTCTGGTTCCATAGAGATTTAGGATTGTTTGTTCCAGCTCTTTGAAAAATGCCAGGGCTTTTGATTTTGATTGGGATGGCATTGAAAGTATAGATGGCTCTAGGCAGTATAGACATTTAAACGATGTTTATTCTTCTGATCCAAGAACATGGAATATTTTTCCATCTTTTTGTGTCTTCTTCAATATCTTTCATGAGTGTTCTGTAGTTCTTCGAGTACAGATCCTTAATCTCTTCAGTTAGGTTTATTCCCAAGTATCTTATGGTTCTTGGTGCTATAGTAAATGGAATTGATTCTCTAATTCCCCTTTCTATATTTTCATTTTAGTATATAAGAAAGCAACTAATTTCTGTCCATTGATTTTGTATCCTGCCACATTACTGAATTGCTGTATGAGTTCTAGTAGTTTGGAGGTGGAGTCTTTGGGGTTTTCTATATAAATTATCATGCCATCTGTGAAGAGAGAGAGAGAGTTTGACTTCTTCATTGCCAATTTGAATCCATTTTATTTCTTTTTGTTGTCTGATTGCTGTTGCTAGGACTTCTAGTACTTTGTTGAACAAGAGTGGTGAGAGTGGGCATCCTTGTCATGTTCCTGATCTCAAAGGGAAGGATGTCAGCTTTTCCCCGTTGAGGATGATATTCACTGTGGGTTTTTCATAGATAGATTTAATGAAGTTCAGGAATGTTCCCTCTATCCCTATACTTTGAATCATTTTAATCAGGAACAGATGCTGTATCTTAAATGCTTTTCAATTGAGAGGACCATGTGTTTCTTCTCTCTTCTCATTGATTTGTTCTATAACATTCATTGATTTGAGAATGTTGAACCACCCTTGCATCCCATGGATAAATCCCATCTGGTCATGGTGGATAAGTTTTGTAATGTATTGTTGGATCCTGTTAGCTAGGATCTTTTGAGATTCTTGGCATCCATATTCATCAGGGATATAGGTCAGAAATCCTCCTTTCTGGTGGAGTCTTTACCTGGTTTGGTGATCAGGGTAATGCTGGCTTCATAGAAAGAGTCTAGAAGTTTTCCTTCTATTTCTATTTTTTGAAACAGCTTCAGGAAAATAGGTATTATTTATTCTTTGAATATTTGGTAGAATTCTCCAGGGAATCCGTCAGGTCCTGGACTCTTGTGCTTCAATATCATTGCTGGATATTTGTCTATTCAGGTTGTCAATTTCTTCTTGATTCAGTTTTGGAAGTTTATAGGTTTCCAGGAATGCATCCATTTCATCTAGGTTGCTTAATGTATTGGTATATAACTGTTGATAATAATTTCTGATGCTTGTTTCTATTTCCTTGGTGTTAGTCATGATATCTCCCTTTTCACTCATAATTTTATTAATTTGGGCCGTCTCTCTTTTCTTGTGAATTAATTTGGCCAATGGTTTATTGATCTTGTTGATTCTTTAAAAAAACCAGCTTCTAGTTCCGTTGATGTGTTCTACTATATGTCTAGTTTCTATCTCATTGATCTCTGCTCTAATCTTGATTATCTTCCTTCTTGTGTGTGTGGTTGGCTTAATTTGTTGTTAATTCTCCAGTTCTTTAAGGTGTAAAGAGAGCTGTTATATTCTGGATTTTTCAATTTTTTTTGAGGGAGGCTTGGACGGCTATGTATCCCCCACTTAGGACCACCTTTGCTGTATTCCATAGGTTTTGGGACCAAAGTGTCTTCATTCTCATTGGTTCCCATGAATTATTTAAATTCTTCTTTGATTTCCTGGTTGATCCAAACATTCTTAAGTAAGGTGGCCTTTAGCTTCCAAGTGTTTGAATTCCTTCCAAAATTCTTCTTGTGGTTGAGTTTCAGTTTCAAAGCATTGTGGTCTGAGAATATGCAGGGAATAATATCAATCTTTTGGTATCAGTGTTGAGCCCTAATTTGTGACCCAGTATGTAGTCTATCCTGGAGAAAGTTCCATGTACACTTGAGAAGAATGAGTATTCTGCTGTTTTAGGGTGAAATGTTCTGTACGTATCTATGAGGTCCATTTGGTCCGATGTGTCATTCAATGCTCTTGTTTCTTTATGGATTTTCTGCTTGGATGATCTGTCTATTACTGTGGCATGTTAAGATCCCCTACTATTAATGTATTCATATTAATATGACTCTTTTTCTTGATTAAAAGTTCTCTTATGTAGTTAGCTGCTCCTGTATTGGGGACATAAATATTTATAATTATTAGATCTTCTTGGTAGATAGACTCTTTAAGAATGATGTAGTGTCCTTCTTTATATCTGACTGGAGTCTTTAGCTTAAAATCTAATTTATCTGATATGAGAATCGCTATCCCAACTTTCTTTTGAGGCCCATTGGCATGGAAGATGCTTCTCCATCCCTTCAGTTTCAGTCTAGATGTATCCTTAGGTTCAAAATGGGTCTTTTGTAGACAACATATAGATGGGTCCTATCATTTTATCCAGTGTGCAAACTTGTGCTGTTTTTTGGGAGTATTTAGGTCATTCACATTGACAGTGATTATTGAAAGAGTTTTTATTGACAACATGGGGGGGCAGAAATGCATCCCAGGGGAGCAGTGGTGCAAGCTGTGCAACCCTGGGGGTTCTGGGACCAGGAACTGGAGGCTCCGCTGCCTCACTCTCTCTGGCCTGAGTGGTCACAGGTGGTCACAGGCGGTCACAGGCCATCCTGGGTCCGTGGGCTTAGGCCCGTGCCTGTGATCACCCGATTCTACCAGTTGTCCCTTAAGGTCTTTTGCTTTTTTTGAGTGCTTTTAACTAGATTCCAATTTAATGCTGGTCCCCAATCACAGGGCACTTTCA
This sequence comes from Mellivora capensis, assembly GCA_004024625.1. NCBI lineage: Eukaryota > Metazoa > Chordata > Mammalia > Carnivora > Mustelidae > Mellivora > Mellivora capensis. The sequence goes on along the minus strand of PISX010036293.1, from coordinate 5,548 downwards.
TACTGGGGTATTACTTTCCAATGAGTTGCTTCTCATGTCTCCCTCCACCTTCTATTTATCCTCCAATATCAGTCCGATCATTCCCACTCCACTTTACCTCTCCACTGGTGTCTTCTGCCCCTGTAGAGATCCAGAAGTGTATAATCTTACATCTCAGTCTGATTTCCTGGGTGTTCAGAGTGTTCTGGTAGATAATTATCTCACTCTAGAGGACCGGTTGAGACAGGGTCTCTTACTTCTCTGCCATTTTGCCCCCCTCCTCGTATAAACTTTTAAGACTCTGGTACAGAGATCTTCTTGTCTTAGAGCCACCCAGGACAAAATTCATATGTAAGTTCCCTTGTTTATTAAAACTGCCACCTACTAATCTGGAGTGACCTGCCTCTCAGTATACAGGGACCAATTTGAAAACAAACATACCATTGCAATGTGATATAATTTTTAATGAAATGAAGTGACCTAATCTATTTTCTTAGAGATCACCCTAGCTACTTTGGGAAAAGAGATTGTTGTCTAGATATTTCATTTTAAAGGCAAAAATTTAAAAAAGTACTAAATAAACCCTGATTTTGTCATTGTCATTCTTATTGTCAATAAAGTGATAATATAAATTTTAAACCTGTAATTATTTTCCATGAAATAAATAAGGTATTATTTTTAATTTGGGTGAAAATAAACCACCCAAAGATTCTGATTTGTCTTCAGTTGATTTTTCTTCATAAACTGTTACTCAACCCAAACAGTAAAAGTATAGAAAACATTGTGTGCCAATTATTCTGTTCGCTCTTAGGAAAGTTGTGCAGCTAATCTCAATTTAGCATATTCTCAGTAGAGATTACTTTCTTTTTTTCTTTTATAATACTTCTGTAAAATTTCTCTTTTAGATTTGACCTTAAATTATTGCTCTATTTATGGATAATATGTTTCTTAACAATAAAAAGTCATCAGATTTTGGATCCATTGACCATTATATTTCCCCTCCCCTATCATATACAATTGACCCTTAAATTAAAATCCATAAATAGAATTTTTCTTTAGTTGAGATGTTAACACTATTTACATTTAATGTAAGCACTCTAAAGAACTAAATCTTAATGGATAGGTAGGAGCCTAGATAAATAGATGTCTCCAATAAAATGATAAGATTTTGCCAAAGGTCTGATCTAAAAAATGAACATTGCTTCATTTAATATAAATAAATAATAAATGCTGGTCAGTAGGTAGTAATCAATCCAAAGCTCAATACACTCTATGCAGATAGAGATGTAAAGATGAATTGTTTGCTATGGTATTCAGTAGCAATAATTATAGTACTGCCAGTAGCAACAACACCAGTATAAAGGACAGCAAAGGCATCAGGAAGAGGAAGAGGATGTTGAGGAAAAAGAAGAGGAAGATGGGAATAAGTAAGGATAATAGCATTAGAAGTAATGTTACTAATAATCTGAATTCAAGTAAAATGTAGACACAAGGGGAATTCTAGCCAAAAGTCATAGCTGATTGGTCTTAATTAGCTTGCATACTACATGGGTAATTTCTTTAATTCCTTTTATTGGCTTCACTTTGGTTTCATCAATTTGGATAATTCAAAATAGGTTCTGCTAAGAAGGCTTGTACTGGCCACTTGTAAATTCAATGAAAATTACTCTCAGTGACAGCCTCAGCGGTTTTATTCAGGTTGGAAGCAGTGGAGTTTAAATGAGTGATTAATTCATTAAAATTATATCATGAGAAATATAGTAACAGGCTGCATACATTTCTCACCTATAAAATTAATTAATCTGAACTAGATTTTGTCTTGTAAACACTTGTCATAAAATAGAATTGACTTAATGAAAGCAGATGCTATTTTTGTTTGCTTAATGATCTTTTTAGTTGGATAACTTATTAATGGACACCATAAAACACAATTGAACAAAACTTTGTTGTGTTTAGATAGTGATATGGAGAGTTGTGCAAATTATCTTTGATGAAATGAATAAACTCTCTTTTGCTGGAAATATTAGGTAGCCATGGGCATAATATAATTTTACATTGTGTTAACATGGTGAGTGTCATATAAAAATGCAGAGTTAATTATTTAAGGAAGTAAGCAAATGGTTTCCCCATTTTACAGAGTTCTTCCAGGAAATTATGCACTGTTGCTCAAAGTATTAAGTCCAGGTATGAAAGCTAAACAAATATCAATATAACAGCCATGTAGTTTCTCTAACATTGATTATGGTCTATCAAAATATAATTTTTATGTTTAATTTTCTTTAGTTGCCTGGCATTAATTTGAGAATGCTATTCTTGCAATTTTCATTACCAAAATAAAAGGGTTTTTTTATGGTTCTTTCCTCTTCTTGCATTTGTTACTAAAAATTACAACACTTTAATTAAATATTTGTGTTAATGGGCTTAGGACTAGTCTCTACCTCAATAAATCAGAACTACCAAATCTGTTCAGTTTACTCAAAGTGCAATCAATGCTAATTTACTTTTGGTTCAGCAATTTCATTTACTTGTGTATTGGAAGTTCAATTATTTGCAATTACAGTTTCAGTATGTTAAGATCAATGTGACATAACATCTAAATTGTAAATTACAGAAGCTCAATTTTTATTGTTTTGTGTGTTGGAAGTTATTTAGAAATAATCATAGAAAATAAGTGTAAATATTCCTAATTCTAATATTTGTGTATTTTTCCTGGACTCTTTATGCAAATATACACAAAAAATCACTTTCAGGGACGCCTGGGTGGCTCAGTTGGTTAAGCAGCTGCCTTCGGCTCCGGTCATGATCCCAGTGTCATGGGATCGAGTCCCACATTGGGCTCCTTGCTCGGCAGGGAGCCTGCTTCTCCCTCTTCCTCTGCCTGCCACTCTGTCTGCCTGTGCTTGCTCGCTTTCTCTCCCTCTCTCTCTGACAAATAAATAGATTTTAAAAAAATCACTTTCAGCACATACATTTTAAATGATACAAATAGCAACATAATGTAGCAAAATTTGAAGTAATCCACATTTAAGCATTGTTATGTAGCATGAATATTGTACCATTGATGTTAATCTTTGCTCTCTTTCCAATGAGTTTTTATTTAATATTTTAGATTTTAAGCAACACTAAAGTTGTGGTACAGTAAGCAATTTCATTTAATGCCAATATGGGTTTCTGCAATTGTACCAGATTGATTCACATCTCCTTTATATGTCTAAAACAAAGTTGATCTTCATATTTTATCCTCATTAAAGAAACCAGTATTTTTGTCACCTTTATTATTACAAAAGAATATTTATATATAAGTAAGAAAATTTAAAGTTCTATCTTTCTAAAATAATAAAAATGATAGTAAGACTAAAAACCTTTAAAAGCCATTGTAATGTATTTTAAATATTGCATATATATTTTCCCTATAAATTATATTATTTTTGAGAAGTCACTGACCCTGGATATTTTGAATAGCTTCCTCCTAAAAAATGAGACATATTTTCTTGCTGATGGAGTGGAAAATGTGCTGGCCCTACCTTTAAAATCAATGAAATCTTGCCCACAAGAGAATCATTTTAAACCTAAGGACACCTGCAGATTGAAAGTGAGGGGTATTGAAACATTTATTACACAATATCAAAAGAAAGCAGGAGTAACAATACAACTATAAGACACACTAGACTTTTTTTTAAGATTTTATTTATTTATTTGACAGAGAGATTGAGATCACAAGTAGGCAGAGAGGCAAGCAGAGAGAGAGGGGGAAGCAGGTTCCTTGCTGAGCAGAGAGCCCGATATGGGGCTTGATCCCAGGACCTTGGGATCATGACCTAAGCCGAAGGCAGAGGCTTTAACCCACTGAGCCACCCAGGCACCCTGACAATCTAGACTTTAAAACAAAAACTGTAAAAAGAGACCAAAGAAGGGGATTATATAATCATAATGGGGACAATCCAATAAGAATATATAATAATTATAAATATTTATGCACCCAACATGGGAGTCCCCAAATATATAAAGCAATAACAACATAGTGGAACAAATAGAAAATAATAAATAATAGTAAGGGACATTAACACCCCCATTCACATCAATGGGCAGATCACCTAAACAGAAAATAAACAAGAAAACAATGGTTTTGAATGTCAAATTGAAGCACATAGATCTAACATATATTCAGAATATTCCATCCTAAAAAAGCATAATACATATTCTTTTCAAGGCACATGAAACATTCTCCATAATAGATCACATATTAGTCAAAAAACAGGCTTCAATAAATTAGAAAAAGTTTGAAATCATACATGCACATTTTCTGACCACAAAGCCATGAAAGTGAAAGTCAACCACAAGGAAAAAAAAATTGGAAAATCTATAAATACATGGAGGTTAAGCACCATTGTACTAAAGAATGAATGGGTCAACTAGGAAATCAAAGAGGAAATTAAAAAAAAATACATGGAAACAAGTGAAAATGAAAACACAATGGCCAAAAACCTTTGGGTTGCAGCAAAAGCCGTCTTAAGAGGGAAGTTTATGACAATACAGGCCTACGTCAAGAAGCAAAAAAAAATCTCAAATAAGCATCCTAACCTTACACATAAAGGAGCTAGAAAAATAACAACACAAAAGCCAGCAGAAAGCAAGAAATAATAAAGATTAGAGCAGAAATAAATGATATAGAAGCTTAAAGAACAAATTTTTTTCATTGAAAAAATTATTAAAATTGAAAAAAGGTATAAAAACTGATGAACCTCTTGCCAAACTTTTCAAAAAGGAAAAGACAGGACCCAAAGAAGTCAAATCATAAATGAGAGAGGAGAAACATTAACCAAAACCACAGAAACACAAACAATTATAAGAAAATATTATGAAAAACTATATGCCAACATACTAGAACAACCTAGAAGAAATGGACGAATTCCTAGAAATTTATAAACTACCCAAACTGAAACACAAAGATATAGAAAACTTGAATAGACTGATAGGCAGCAAATAAATTGAATCAGTAATCAAAAAACTCCCAAGAAACAAAAGTCCAGGGCCAGATGGCTTCACAGGTGAACTCTACCAAACATTTAAACAATAGCTGAAGTCTACTCTTCTCAAACTCTTCAAAAAAATTGAAAAGGAAGGAAAACCTCCAGATTCATTCCATGAGGCCAGAATTACTTGATACCAAAACTAGTTAAAGATTCTCCTAAAAAAGAGAACTATAGATGATACATCCTGATGAACATGGATGTAAAAATTCTCAATAAAATACTAACAAACTGGATCCAACAATACTTAAAAAAAAATCATTTGACATGATTAAGTGGGATTAATTCCTGGGTTGCAAAGGTGGTTCAAATTCCCTAAATCAATCAGGTGATACACCACATTAATAAGAAAGAGTGTTGTACTTTGCCAAATGCTTTTTCTGCATCTGTTGAGAGTTTCATATGGTTCTTGTTCTTTCTTTTATTAATGTATTGTATCACATTGATTTGTGGATGTTGAACCAATCTTTCAGCCCAGTAATAAATCCCACTTGGTCATGGTGAATAATCCTTTTTTTTTTTTTTTTTTCTTTTCAGCG